>VNJV01012088.1:0-21121 GCA_008042635.1 Drosophila nikananu
AAACGTTTGAGGCAAAATGAACTTAATGCCTGCAGTCCAAGGAAAGTCCCACTTTTGACAGCGAAGCATCAGGCAAAGCGCATACAGTTTGCCAAGTTGCACCAAGATTAGCCTGTGGAGAAATGGCGCAACATTTTGTGATCAGACGAAAGCAAAATAGTTTTGTTTGGCGGAAAAGGCTCTCGAATATATGTTCCGCGTCCACCGAAAGCGGAATACAATCCTCATTTTACTTGCAAGTCGGTAAAACACGGAGGGTCCAATATAATGGTGTGGGCTTGTTTTTCATACCATTGGAGTAGGTCCGATACATTGGATACAAACCATTATGGGTCAACATGTTTACACGGACATATTGAAACATATCATGTTCTAATATTCTGAAGAAGAAATGCCTTTGATTTCGGTGTTCCAACAGGACAACGATCCTAAACACACCAGCAAGACTGCTCGGAAATGGTTCGAATATAATTCGAAATGGCCTGCTCAGTCGCCGGATTTGAATCAAATTGAAAATCTTTGCACTGATGTCAAGAAAAAGGTTTCTAAAGCCAAGCCCCGAAGTAACAAGGACCTTTGGACCGTTGTAGAGGACACGTGGAACAAAATTCCCAAAGAGAGGTGCCAAAACTTAGTGGACTCCATGCCGAGACGTTGTGCAGCTGTAATCGCCAATAAAGGCCACTCAACCAAATACTAAAATACTCAGAAATACGTTTCCTTAAATATATAATATTACTGGATTTTTATTTTGTTTTCTTATTTAGTTTTAAGCAATTTTCGATTATTGGTGCTATTTTTGTTACCGCCTGAATTTGAAGGGATTCTTTGGTTTTTGCAATTATTTAAGAAATACCGTTAAGACCGGCTAACTTTTTGCATTTATTATTTGATAATCATTGTATCTTTTAAATTTAGTAAGTAAAAGAATCAAAAAGTGTCCGAAAAGTACAGTAAAGATGGGACGAACACAAATAGTGGTCATGGTGCTATTATTTTAACCGCAACTGTATATATCGAAAAGCGAAAAAGAAAACAAAATTCGTAGTGGTTTCATTGTAAAACAATATTTCATAAAAACGATTAACGAACAATTTAGCTTCAAGATTTCGACAATTTCCAGTTCGATATCTTCTCTCGCTTGAATGAAAAACGACACGATTAACGATTAACGAGTAACAATTTAACGATTAACGGAATATCGATAGGCAGTTGGGATGCGCAAATGTGATTTTATTCAAAATAAAATACACATAACCAAGATTACAATTAATGAATGATTTTTATTTGGATTTGCGGGATCGATCGATCGGATCAAGGAAGAAAGAGTTGTACATACGAGTATTTAACTAACGTAATATTTATGAATGAACCATATATATCGGAATATATATATATATATGTTTAAATTTAGTTAATAAGCTGTAATTTTAAATGATGGAACAAAAGCAAATACACATTAAATAATATAAAGAGAAATAAACCCAAACATATTGAGTGCATTTTCAATTCCAGCGGCTCTTCTTTGCCCTCTTGGCATCCTGGGCACTGCTGCTGCTGCTGCTGCTAGTACTGCCGGCTGAGGTGGTGGAGGAACCCTGCGAGGGTGGTGGTGCCATTGGTGCCGCAAATACTCCAGCTTCGGGCAGGGTCTTCTCCCAAGTCCGATCACTGGAAGCCCTGAACTGGTTGGAATACTGCGACCGGAATGCTTCTCGCATGGTCGCATAGCGATCGGTGGCCGGGCCGGCGTTGGCAGCTGACTTAGACGCAGGTCCTTCTGAGGTGCTACTGGCTGACCTGTCTCCAGAACCCGTCCCAGATCCAGCTCCCATTCCATTGCCCCGCTCTCGCTCCCGATAACCCAAGCCGATGTGAGTATTGGTGGGCTTCTTTCCCTTGCCCTGCTTGAAACGGGAGCTGCGGAACCAAGAACTCTTCATCGCCAGCTCCATTAGATCGTCCGGCACCTGTTGGTCTGCACCTTCTAGATTGCGCACCAGATGACCGGCAAACTCCTTGTCCTTGTCGGTAACCAGCGTGAAGGCATTACCCTTCTCGCCAGCTCGTCCGGTCCTGCCAATGCGGTGCGTGTGCGTATCGATATCCCGGGCAATATCGTAGTTCACCACATTCCTGATATGTGGGATGTCCAAACCTCGGGCCGCCACATCGGTGGCCACCAGGATGTCGCACTCCTTGCGCTTGAACTGCATGATAACCTTGTTCCTGTCCGCCTGATCCATGTCGCCGTGGAGCAATAGACAGTTGTATTCCTTCACCAACAGGTTGTTGGCCACCGTCTCAGCATCGGCCTTTTTGGTCACGAAAATAAGGACGCTGCCCTCCGAGAGGAACTTCACCAGGTGGCACAATAGCCAGTTCCACTTCTGCAGCGGATTGGGGAAGACAAAGACAGACTGTGTGATGTCCTGGTTGGCTTCGTTCAGGTCTCCCTGGACTATGCGCACGGGATCGGAGAGAACATCCCGGGCCAGGCGTTCGATGCGCTTCTTGAAGGTCGCGGAGAAGAGAAGGGTCTGTCGATCCGGTCGAACGTGGTTGCAAATGGAGCGCACCTGCGGCTCGAAGCCCATGTGGAACATCCGATCGGCTTCGTCCAGCACCAGGAACGTCACTCTCCTCAGATTGGTGGCCTTCATTTTGACCATATCGATCATGCGACCTGGCGTGGCTACTATGATCTCTGCTCCCTGCTCGAGGGCCTTGCTCTGCTCCCACTTGGAGCCGCCGCCGTAGCAGCAGACGACGTTCAGGTTGTACACCTTGCCAAACTTCTTGGCTTCGTTGTAGATCTGCAGGGAGAGCTCCCTGGTCGGGGCCAGAATCAAACCGATGGGACCATCGCCCGGCTTCAGCTCCCGCTGGTCCATCAGGTGCATTAGCAGGGGCCAAATGAAGGCAGCCGTCTTGCCGGAGCCCGTCTTGGCTATGCCAATGATATCCCTGCCGGACAGGGCTGTAGGAACCGCCTGCGCCTGGATGGGCGTGGGCTGTGTGTACTCCGCCTTGCGCACGGCCTTGATCAGAGCATCGTCAAAGCCAAAGTGCCCAAAGGAGGTCACTGGCTTGGGTGGCGACGGTCCGGTCACCTTGACGCCCAGCGTGCGCCTTAGTTCCCTGACCTGATCCTCGTCCAGCGCCGCTATATCCTCGTGCTGCGTGTAAAAGTTCTTCTCGAAGGGCTCATAGTCGATCTCCGAGTGATATATGGGCGGCAGCGGATCAATGTCCTTCTTTTTGGGCGGCGCTATTGGGTTGCCATCCTCGTCGTACTCAACCTCCTGGTCGGAGCCATCGTCCCGCAGGCCCGCGTTTGGATTCTCCTTCATGTAGCGGTAGTAGCTCTCCTCGTCGTCCTCGTCATCGATGTCGCCGCGTATTGCCTGCGTCTGGCTTTTGGGCTGCTGCTGGCGCTTCTCCTTTTCCACCTGCTGATTGATTCCAGCCATGAACTGCTCCAGCGGATCCTCGTCGGAATCGGAGTCCTGCTTGGAAGAAGAAGCCGCCGCTGATGAAGGTGGAGCCCCCGGAGAGCCCGGTGCCGGTATGTAGGCCTGCTCCAGGTCCCTATGCTGCTGGGAGGGCTCGTCGTCGTCGTCAAAGTAATCGTCGTCCGTGTGCTGTTTCCGCTTCCCCACAAAGTTGGTGGAATTCGTATATTGGCTGATGGAGTCCAGCGTCGAGTAGCCGTGCTTGGAAGTGGCGCTGCTGGTGCTTCCTCCCCGGGAAACAGCGCCGGCGGAGGACAGGGACGCACTGCCGCCGCCCCGGCCGACGTAGCCGCGCGCATTCAACATCGGGGGCGGGGGCACGGCATTCATATTGTTGCCGGAACTAGCTGGCTTGCGGTACGGGAATCCACCGCCGCCCATGCCTCGGTAACCGCTCATTGTGCTTCAATTCTGTTTGTTTTTCTTACAATTTCCAACTTCCCACACAAATCAATAGTTAGTGTGACTGTAGACGTCGCTGGGTAAGATGCAACATTTTGGGAATATTATGCAGCTGTGCCACACTGGCGGTGCATATTTTTATAGCACCATCAAGGTCTTATTGCTTTTGAATTAATAATTCGTTCAGTTCTAGGGAATTGTATACACTTATGGTTTTTATTTATTACTTGGATAAATTTGTTGTTTTGTTATATTTCTTTCATTTATTGTCAATAATTCGCTTTTTATAGCAACAATTAAACAGTTAAGCAATGTGACCAAACAGACTTAAGTTTACTATACCGAACATTTATTTCAACAGTAAGAGATTTGACAACTGGTCATACTATCCCACTAGGAAATAAATAAATAAAAAATATAAACAAATTAGAGAAATGTCCGTGGATCTGAACAATGTCTCGAAGGACTATGCCAAGATCATACAAAGCGCTGATCTAGACAAGGAGATAAGCCCGCTGTGCACCAATATAGACGATATGCTGGCGAGACTTGATGAATTCGAGACTCTTCTGTCTTCGGTGGGTAGTTAATTTGAGTTTTTAGTAGTATTTACAATATTTCATAACTTGTAGGTGCGGGCGGAGTCCAATGGAATGATGGCCAACAATGTGTGCAGCATCCTGGGCTTCAGCGAGACCTTCGACCAACTGCGCACTCGGATTGATGGTCTGGAGCAGTTTGTGACCGCTGTGAGTGCGAACCTAAGCGAAGTCGAGAGATCAGTCGACATGGCGGAGGAGGAGCTCCATGTGACGGACTACAGCATCAAGGGACTCCTCCTGAAACCCCTCAAGGCCAAGCTAACAGCCGCCGATCCCCTGAACACTGCCGCACAGCCGCGCTCCAACCTGCTCGACGGCGAATATCTGCCTTTTGCGGTTTACAAATCGGATGACTACTTTGGAACAGCTCAAAAAGAGGAGGAACCGGCAAATGAGGTGTTGATTACACCCTCGTCTAGCTAACATCGTAAATATTTATTCAGTAAATAGAAAATGAAGTCGTTAATTTGTTTAGTGCCTGGCACACAGAGTTCACAATCTGGAGATCGACTTAGAAGATATACGAGCCTAATAGGTTTCCAGAAATATTTGCCTAATAATAAAAATTTTCCATAAAGTTAAGATAGAAGTAATTAAATATTGATTTTTAAGTCAAACCTCAAAAAAATGCAATAAAAAGAACCAACCTAATGACTTAAAATATTCAGCAACTTTATCATCTTTACACTTAATTAATTCATTTATTCCTCCATCTCCAACGGGCATCTTAATTAAGTTTCTGTAATTGTTTGTGTACTTTTCGAATTACTTAAAAACACAGTAAGTTAACTTAAAGCGCTAATTATAATAATTAGGGAAGCCTAAAAACCCCAAGAAAAAACCCTTGTAATAAATATTATTTTATTTATTGCTCCGTCTTGTTAACATTGGGATACTAGTTGCGTCCCATAATTGTCAACTAACATCCCCATTATTAACAATCAGTGATGAAATAGCAACAAAAAGCTTACGTAATTCCAATATGAATCTTTGATTTTTGCAAAAAATTATCATATTCAAATATTAATTTAAAGTTTATAGAATCCTGATATTTTGGTCCTTTTTGGATAACACAAAAGCCCAAAAAGCGTGGAAGTAATTTCGTTTCTTTCTTGTTTTAATTTATTGATGAATATTAAATATCCTCAATCTCATCAACCGGCTAACTCTAAAAAATCCACAAAAGATCGAAATAGCTTATTTTTTGTGTTTCACTAATTTTCCTCTGATACATCCCATAAATATTTCCCCCTTATTTATTGATTAGTTAGCAGACGAGAGTTGCTTATGTAACTCTGTAAATATTATTGTTTATTATTTTCTTTCATTCATTTTCGATGACTTCAAAGCTCGTGATGGTCCAATTAACAACTTTGGACTTAAAAGTTTAGGCCTTGACTTTCTCCTTGCTCTCCTTGCTTTCCTCGGAGCTGGAAGTGGACTTTTCGGCGTGCTTCTGGTGCAATAGTACATCCACCGGCACCGGGCGCTTGAAGTGAGGAGCTGAGGGCGTGGTGCTGCCGCCCTCGGACTTGGTGGTGGCTGCAGGCTCAGCGGTGGCCTTCGTCTGAGTGGGCACCGGAATGTCACGTTTCTCCTGCTTCTTCAGCAAATCCGAAGCGGGATGCAGTCCCGAAAGAGCTTTCACTACGTCCGGAACGTCAGTGGCAGTGGCTCCAAGCTCATGAGGAATGTTGGACTCCTTGGTCTGGTCGGGCTTTTCCTCGGTTTCACGCTTCCCTTTTTTGGTCAACTCAACCGCGGGAGCGGCGGTTGGCAGAGCGTGGGGCACTGGCAGATCCTCCGTCTGAGGCTGCTCCTGATGACCCGGCTCGTGGTGGGCCTCTCGCTTAACCTTCTTCTCAGCGGGATGCTCTTCCGTAAGTTCCTCAACGTTGTAGGCTTGCAAGGTAGCTGGCACAATGTGAGCCAGGGATTCCTTGGTCTTCACGCTATCGGGCTTCTCTTCGGTTTCACGCTTCTCTTTTTTGGTCAACTCAACGGCGGGGGCGGCGGTTGGCAGAGCGTGGGGCACTAACAGATCCTCCGTCTGAGGCTGCTCCTGATGACCCGGCTCGTGGTGAGCCTCACGCTTGTGTGGATTGTGATGCAGTTCTTCGTGGGCCTTGACACTATCGGGCTTGACAGGAGCTAGCGTTGGATGCTCCAAAGGTTGGCGATGGGGATTGTGTTGCAAGCCCTCACGAGCCTTCACGCTGTCAGGTTTCTTATGCTCATCACGCTTCTGGCGATTCAAAGGACTATCCCTCAGCAGAACGACCTTTCCCTCGCTGGGCTTGGGCTCACTGATCACATCTGGACTGATGGGACCCACTCCGAGAGTAGAGGTTTCGGGAGTTGAGTCCTTGGTATCCAAGGGAGCCGCCTGGCAGAAGGCCACCAAGGCCAGAAGAATAATCTACAAATAAGTGGGATAATTATTAAAATATTTGTGTGTTTTGGAAACATAAACATTATTTTAATTTCAGTTTCGGAACACCTTTAAAGAGAGATGAAAGATCGGGATCGCGACTACTTACAATCGACTTCATATCCTTTCCTATACAGATGTTGACCGCTTGGTAATTTCAACCAAACTGCTGCTCCCACCAACGAAACAAACCCATTTTATGCGATCCAACCAAGAGGCATCTCTCCGCCGGGCGGCTGTTAACCAGTTTGTAATTCGGTGCTAATTGCCAATAGGTGCACGCCAAGTGCGCCGGAAACCCGTTCGCTATGTAAATACTGATTTTCCACGTTGATCTTCATAAGTTGCCGGCTAATTATAACCCGAGGAAATCGCCGTCAAGTGCGCCAGCTTCTCAACTAAAAAAATATGTACATATAGAAGTAATAAATGAAATGAGAGCGCGGTCAGGCAGACGGCGAAATGGGCTCAAGGCTTAGTCAGAGCCAAGCACGGATCCCCAGATGTGCCGTCTACTTAGCACCGGGTTGCAAAAAAGCGATCGGATCGCGCGGGGGATGGACTAAAGCTAAACTAAAACTAACTTGAGCTAACTATTTGAACGTTGAGGTAGCTAATTCGAAGAGCACATAAATATGGAATGCCAGAGGCGTCTGTAATTACGCCCTTTTACGTAAGCCAGCCCCGACATGTCAATTTGCCGGTGATTTTTTCCTGGAAGCTTGTGCTTCCCTCGCGAGTCGTGCGACAATTTGATTGATCTGAATTCTACAAAAATTGCTCTGAATTAAAAGCTAATCAAAAATCAAATCAAATCTGTCAGTCTATGAGTCTGTAAAACGCATTAACAATTTATTGTATGCTTAATTTATTGGCGCATCGTTTGAAAATGCAACTTAAATAAGCAACCACTTAGGGCTTACATGCACCTCTGTTGTGACTTAAACCTTAAACTTGCAAAAATATAAGTACAAGAATTGCCTTGTTGTCCAATTAATTATCGCTAATATGCTAACTCGTTTAAATAATTGATTTTGAATAAATTTAAAATTAACAGATATGACGCGCCCAACAAGTGTGGACACCCTTCAAAAAAAAGTGGTCATATTTAGTATATATTCTTTCGTGCAGTATGTGCACATTGTTAGCCAGTCTGGTTTGTTTTTCTTAAATTTCCTTAAAACTTAACCAATTCAGTAAATACGAAGTAAACAAAGCAAAATGCCCACGGAAATTGAGAATATAAACCCAAATGTCTATGACAAGATTAAGGAAAGAGTGCTAACGGCCAAAGATGAAGACGAGAACGTCTCCGATCCCTTCGACAAAAGGGAGATTTTCGGTAAGACTCACCGAGAAAAGTTAAAGATTTTGTACAAAAAAACTGGTTCTATTTAGATCTTATAAGAAACATAAATGACCCGGAGCATCCGCTGACCCTAGAGCAGCTGCATGTGGTGCAGGAAGAGCTCATCCGCATCAACGATGAACAGAATTTCGTGCACATCAGCTTCACCCCGACGATTCCCCACTGCTCGATGGCCACGCTAATTGGCCTGTCCATCCGAGTGAAGCTGCTCCGCTCGCTGCCGCCGCGCTTCAAGGTCACCGTGGAGATAACGCCCGGAACACACGCCTCCGAGCTGGCGGTGAATAAGCAGCTGGCGGACAAGGAACGTGTGGCGGCCGCTCTGGAGAACAAGCACCTGGCCGAGGTGATCAACCAGTGCATCTCTGCTAGCGGTTGAATAATTAATAGCTTTATCCTTCCTCACTCGGGATATTGCCAATTTGTTGAGTTTAGTAATAATAATCAATGATTTTATAGAGTTTCTGAATATGAGGTACTTATTGGGATTTGATGGGATTTTTAACGAGCTGATGATAAAAATTTATTACTGCGCACTGTATGTGCCTGACAACTATTAATTGCTACTTCTAAAGCTTCCCACCTTGATGTGTCTTGCGTTTCGTCCCACTAACAATAATATTGATTTTATAGAGCTTGTGAGCAATCTGCCAAGATCAACAATATTACAAATGTTCTAGTTTATTAGCTTATCTATTTTTAACTCTCAAAAAATTACGGAGGCGAACAGCTTTCCGAGACGCCAAATTAATGGGTTTTCAATAATTTGTAGTATCCACAAAAATCTTTATCTTTCTTTTATCTTCTATTTGGATATTGCTTTGCTTATCTTATCCCAAGTAATAGCCAACGATGGCTTTAATTTATAACCAATCACACTTTTATATCGTACATATTTGCAAAATAACTTTTTTAACCAGATTTCAACAAACGCCCACCATTTTGTTTTTACAATTTTATATTTTTTTAGCAGCAAAACTTTCAAAGTTTAGTGGGATTTTACTATGGGCTAAATGGGTTAAGTTAACGTAACAGGACACAGCACCAACGGTCAAACACTATCGCTGCTCTCTGGGCGGCTCCTTTAATCGCATGTGTGGCTCCGCGGACACGGGCTTTGCCGCCTTGGTGGGATCGTGTTTAAATGTCTTGACCAGCGGACCCTTGCCCGCCTTGGCGAATCTAATCTCGTCCAGGCGTTGGCGCTCCTCGATCTCCTTGGTGATCTTCATGTTGTCCCAGGCTGGAAAACAAATTAAAATGAAGACTTATTTAATATATATCAGGAGCCACATAAATCAGTAAAAAAAATAACAAAATGCCCCTCTAAGTACCTTTAAAATGTACTTTAAATTTATATAAATTTCTGTGGCACTCCTGCAACTCCTTCCTGATACTTACACTCCTTCATGCCACCAACGAATCCCTTCTTCGGGGGCAGGGCACTTGGCTTGTGCGTTTGCATCTTCTCAATCTTGAAGTAATCCCTCACAGAGGGTATCCTAAGCAAAGCCACCTGGCCCAGCGATATGAAGTTGCTGCAGGCCCAGTAGGTCAGGATGGCGGCGGGGAAGTTCATCGTGAAGGGAAAGATGACGATGGGCAGGGCTCTCAGCACATACTTCATGGTGTTCATGTTGGCGGCGGACAATCGCGCCGAATCCGTGCCGATTTCAATGGTCAGGTACAGCGTGGCGCTGGTGATCATGGGCAGTAGGTAGAAGGGATCCGCCAGCGTGAGATCGGTGAACCAGAAGAGGCCACCGTCACGCATCGACTCCACCGGCGTGTTGGCCATCTGCCGCAGACCCATGAAGAAACTGATGAAGAGCGGCGCCTGAGCCAGTGGCACCACCATGTTCTTCAGCGGATTGACGCCCTTCTCCTTCATGAACAGCATCATCTCCTGGGCATAGCGCGCCGACTCGATGGCATTGCCGGACTGCCTGGCCTCGGTCATCTTTAGCTGAAGCATTTGCATCTGCGGCATGTTGTTGTTCATTTTGGCAGAGTTCCGTTGCGCTACAATCACCAGGGGGAAGATGATTGTGCGCACCACAAGGGTTCCGATGGCTATGGCACCCCACCAGGGTAGGTCCCAGGTGCAGTGCAGGAACTCCATGCAGTTCTGGACAATGCCAATTGGCGACCAGCCGCCCAGTCCTATCGAGGCGAAGGTTGCCTCTCCAGCACCATTGATCACCTCCATGGCATCCACTCCATTGTCGCCGAGGACAGGGGGCGTGGGGGCGGCTGGTATGTCGGGAAGATCAACCAGTTCCACAGTGGATACAGTTTGCATGAATTCTCCGCCGGGCGCCGTGTTAACTCCCGCTGCTGCGGCAGCTCCTCCGCTGGCAAAGCGCAACTGGTGGGGATTCAGCCATTTCCCGCTAACTGACAGTGGCAGGGAACTGCCCCGAATGAACCTCTGCTGGTGGAGATCTCTTCTGCCCAAAGTGGAGTTCTGTAATTAAAAGTTTTCATTGAGTTTTGGTTGGATACTTGGGGACACAAACATTGCCCACTTGCAGGTTATGTCACAGATAACCGGCTGATATTCGGCACTTTTCGCTTACCTGTGTGGTCCAACGGCCGGCGACGGATTGTAGGGCCACCGCTGCGTTTGTCGTCCTCCAAAGCTGCATCCTGTGGGCCAGCATCCTGGTCAATTTTGTAAAATCAAGACTTTAAATTTTTAATTCAATGAAGTTGATAATATGTAAAAATATCGATGATTCGATATTTTTCTAAAGATGATACATTTATATCATGATTTTGTTTTTCCCAAATATGTTTTCAAAATAAATATATATATATTGATTTTTTTAAGTGATATTTTATTAAGTAATTTTTTTTATTTTGATAAGAAGTATCATCGATACGATATTTTTAAAATTCCGAAAGTTCCAATTTTTCCACATGCCATTGGCGTTGCCAGACTAATAAAAAATTAAAGAAACTCAAGGCGCAAAGATTTGAAGTTAAAGCTTTGATTTAAGTAGAATAAATAAATTAAGCCTAAATAAAGTAAGCCTTCCAATAATTTCATATTATGCAAACTATTGCACAATATGCAAATTATTTATTTGTATTTTTAAATATATATTATTTTTGGTTTTATTAAAATTAAATATAAAGTGCTGAGAAAAATAGCGCTCACTTGTCCATTTTTTAATTCTGTCCAGTTTGGTAAAAGTGTACACAGTAGACGTCTTTTAAGATCTAATGTAACTTTCCTACAATTTTGTATTTATTTGAAACTTGTTGTGAATAACAATACTGAATAGTGACAAAAAATAGAGAGATTGCTGAATTCAAAGCTTAGTTTAGTTTAGCTCTCTGTTGTCCCTTTATGTTTAGAAAATATCTTGATTATTGCTGTGATACTTTTATCTTTGAATAAATAACAAATATATGGTTTTACGCATCCATATATGCATTATAAATAAATGATGTAGTTTTTATATACGAGTCCTCGTTTTATTTCATCTCTTCAAAAATATACATATTTACAAATCTTAGTAAAGCTTCTTGAGGCGCTCTTCTGCTGAACCGCGATAGTTCAACGCTATCCTGTGCATACTTAACCGAAGACCTTGCGAGCAAATCCATGGGACTGCTGGCGCTCAACGTACTGGGGATGAGTGCGGATGTACTCCAGGGACTTCAGGATGGCAGCCGGGATTGGGGGAGGAGTGGGCAGCAGGGCACCCTGGGGCTGGAAGCCGTTCTCATCGGCCACATACTGGATCTGGACGAGCTCACCCTCGGGCGAGTAGTAGGAGTATCCACCGTTGACTTGGTAGCCTCCGAGGCCGGACTCCTGGGCGGCGATGCCGTTGCTGGTCTCGTAGTTGTAGTTGTAGTGGCCATCGGGCTGGATGTCAGCACCGGTCTTGGTGATGTAGGCACCAGCATCCTGGTTGTAGTTGGCGGCGGCATAAGCGCAGGCCAGGAAGGCGGAGGCGACGAGAATCTGATAAATAGAGAGAATATATCATTAATTAAAAATATGCCTTGATTGTCATTATTTGTCAAAATATTACATAGGATTTAAATCATTTATATCACTAATTGATGCTTTTCTGTTTAAAAAACAGTCTAGTAGAGACCAATTAACACTTATCCACAATTTTATCTATTAGTGTCTTAGTCTTTATCTCAGGATCTTTTTCACGGTAAAACTATGATTTTGAACTTACGTAGCGGAACATCTTGACTTGATTGAAGACGGACTCTGAATGACGACTATTTTGCAGTTAGCCAAAGTTTTTATACGAATTCTGGTGTTAATGAAACTCGATTTATCAAACCACTTTAAGACAGGGCCGTTGAACATTCATGTTAAAGGATAGCCAAAATACTACAGGGAATATAAAACCAAAATTTAAATATGAACAGATTGGGCAGTTTTTATTAGCAAAGATAGCCGCCAGTAGAGGTGTTAAGTCTGAAATACTAAAAAAATTATGCAAGCTTTCTTAATAAGTAATTAAAAATGGAACCAATAAATAAAAAGCCACTTAGGACCGTTTGGGAAAACTTCAATAATAATTAATTCCACAATTTGCTGCTTAGGCCATAACAATATTTAGACATTTTATGACAGACTTCCCGGAAGGCCAACGGGTTCGTGGCTGCGCACGTTGGAAAATGCTAAATGTCAATGCGACATATTTGGCCATATTTAAATGTATCGGTTTTAGTTTCAGTTTCAGTGAAATTAATATGCACAAAATTTCGGTCCAATTAATTTGCATTTAATTTGAAACACTCTTGGATGAAGCCTTTATGTTTGGACACATGCCAACCTTTTAGAGCAGTTAATTTTATGTGAATAATTTACTAAATTTACTAAAGCGACAACGGGGCTATATTTGTTAAGAATATAGTTAAGCTTACATATATACTATATAAAATATATATTATATAATATTTATGATATGTAACACATTTCTGTTCAACCAAAGAGCAGATATTAAAATTAGCTTTAAAATTGAAAGCTAAGTATACACTTTATTACTATAATAATGAATATTATTATAATTTAAAGAAACAGCTCTTTATTCGACAATAGATAATTTTAATTTGTGGGTTATAACAAGGAAAATGTCAAAACCTTGTATTGTTGTGATTTTGTTGATATAACACAAACCTTTTCAATAATAATATAGTATTTCCATTCTAAAATTTGTATACAAACAATATATTGTTACTTTGCTTGTACATTTAAAATAAAGATCCTCGCAGAGTATCCCCAGTTCGATTTCGCACCAAATATAGACATTTACCATTATGAATGCGATACACTTAATATAAAGATTGACTTGGGAAAAATAAATTATAAATTCAGCTCGATTTTGGAGACAAAACTTGCACCAATATTGACACTGTCTCATCTGCATAAAACTTAATCGAAGCCCGGGAGATTATTTATGTACACATATAGCCCCAGAATCAGTGTGAATTATGGAAATCGCTAAATCCATTGACGCGCATTGCCATGCGAAACCAATTTGTTTATTATCGAAAAGAGGAAACAAAAACTTTATAAAAAGAGAGCTAAAAATAATATTATTAGTTAGGATCTAGTTTATGGGATTTAAATGCGGTTGCTGAGGCTGCCTGATCGGTAGATGCATTGCATTTTTGAATAGCGAGGAGAATACAAAAGCTAATCGCTATTAAGTAGTCACTCAAATGAATCAAATGTCACCAATTTGGGTAAAGCGAATTTTTCTTTACTCTTTTTGGGATTATTTTTAGGGACAAACTTGAATTATAATTAGGGTTTTTCCCTTTGTGAAGAGTTAATACTTTGAGATATTTTTTAAACTGATTTATTTACATTCATCAAATTTTTCAAGGTTAACTTTTAGTGCCCATAAATGCTGTCTTTGCTATATAAAAGCCATTCCACGTTTTTGCCCCTCTTTTTAAGGTAGTATGCTCATAAAATCGAATTAATTAGCGGCATTAAACTAATAACTATAATCGAGCCACAGCATTATGCATAATTATTGGAATAAAGTTGAGGGGTTCCCCCAGTTAAGTGACGACAGCAGCATCAAGGGTGCTAAATACATAATCCATGTTCGATCGATCCGTTCTCAGAAATTACTAGGCATTTGCGGCTAAAAATCGCACAAATCAATAAATCTTTTAAACGTCTTTGACATGTTACCGAAAAACGGACACAGGTCTCTTAGACTTGAAATTAAACGTACCACCAACATTTCCTATCAAGCAGACCGATGATTTCACTTTCCGTGGATGTCATAAAGTCCATTTTATGACCGTCGTGTTCTCATCGTATCTCTCCTCAAGGCCATGCCCCCCATGTTGAATTATTTAGTTGGCACATCGCAAAAACTATCAGCACGGTGGGGCGAAAATTGGGCCATTAAAGGACAGGAGACGCAAGAGATATTTTTTAAGCGGTTAATAAAACAATTTTTTCAAAGATGTGGCAAATAGATTCTTGGTAAAATGTTATAGTTAGGGAAAAATATAAAAGGAGTATAATATAAAATTAATAATTGAAATTCAATTATTGAAAACCAGAATTCATACCAAAAATTAACAAAGTTTTAGCCAAAGACATCATTAAATTAAATTATATTTAATGCACATTATTTGTATTTCAAATTCTCAAAATAATTCTCTTTCAAAACATGCTAAATATTTAATTTAATAATAATATAATTAATACATTTTGTAAATCAAATCTTCATTAAAAACCAAGCACAGAATCCAAGAAAGTGTATCAACTGATGATATCAACTAAAAAACTACCCAATTAAATCTAATCTCTAAAGAATGCCAATAAAGACAGCAATTATAATTTGATATTTGATATTATTATTTTTTTGAAAGCTTCCATTCATTCCTTTCCAACGTCAGAGAACTGGTTGCATCCCACTGTGCTAGAATATTAAAATTTGAAAAATCAAATTAAAGGTGCCGCGCGCTGGTGACACGAGACGTTTTGTCCGCATGGATAAGGCGGATTGGGCGAGGCTGGCAACGGGTTAATCCTGTTTGATATCTCACTCTGCGTATCAATTAGGCATTAACTCACATTTATGGCCCAATTTGTTAAACGCACACATTTCAGCGCCTCGCAGACGGAGATAGGGATCGAGGGAAAGGAAAGGGTCTGCGGGGCAGATCGAACTGGAAAAGTTAAGCATTGAAGTTGGTGGCCAGAGTGGCATCATAAATTATGCTAAAATCGAATCGAGACGCGTCTGTTTCAAATGCATTTAATTAAGACTGCCTTTTTGGGTGTGCCAGCCGAAACTGAAGCTAAAACTTAAACTGAAACTGAATCTGAATCTGGAACCTGAAAACCTGAGACCAGACCTAGGCTAAGCTCCGACATTGACATTGCCGCATGGGGCTTTAACTTTTGCTCTTTCCAGGGCCCACACATGGACACTTGGGGGTGAAATATTAGCTCTACGGATCCTGAGAGGCTATAAGATGATAAGATTTAATATAATATTTAATTTTCTATTACTTTATGTCATGGAGATTGAGTTGAGATTGACAGCAAATCCTTGTTCTTTCTGTGCCTAAAATCTTTAAGTAATAAAAATATAAAATTAAGCAATAACTCTTGTAGAGAAAAAGTTTAGGGATTAATAGAAAAGTAAAGTATATTCTATTTTTCATTGCAGAACCTTAGATGAAGTACAATTATAAGGCAAAGTTCGTTTTTCAGATGTGGCAAAAATCCAATTCAATTGCGCTAAAGTGATAAATATATATATACAATAAACAATCATAAGTATTATCTAGTTTTACGACCTCTGCTGTACGCGTGTGCCCTCCCAGCTTGAGATGGAACTCGAAGAGACCACGAAGAGACTGTGGCCGGTGCGTGGCCCGGCTCTTTGCTTTTTGGCCGCTCACGTTGCTCTAGTTTGACCAATTTCGGTTTGGCTGGGCTCATTGTTATTTAGATGAGTTTCCTGCAGCTGGGCGTAAAAGTTGTTTCGGGTGGATCGGGTTTCGGATCGAGAATTTGTATAAAAACATTGACTATCTGCCACAGAGACATCATTCCGAGTCGTCTCGCAGTCTCAGACAAACACACTCCAAGCCAAGATGTTCCGCTACGTAAGTACAAAGGACGAGCTAAGCAAAATCAGTTCCTCTTGGAAGATTGAGAAAAATATTTAAGATTCAAAATTAAAGTTTCTATAGATTTTAGAAACGTTTGACAAAATTATAAAGAATTTAAAATATTTATATCAAGCCTGAAAATTAAATCAAATTATCTAAATATAAATACAATACAATCCTCAGTTTTTCTTTAACTAACTTGTAATATCTTCTGCTATCCTTCAGATGCTCGTCGCCTCCGCCTTCCTGGCCTGCGCTTATGCCGCCGCCAACTACAACCAGGATGCTGGTGCCTACATCACCAAGAGCGGTGCTGACATCCAGCCCGATGGCCACTACAACTACAACTACGAGACCAGCAACGGCATCGCCGCCCAGGAGTCCGGCCTCGGAGGCTACCAAGTCAACGGTGGATACTCCTACTACTCGCCCGAGGGTGAGCTCGTCCAGATCCAGTATGTGGCCGATGAGAACGGCTTCCAGCCCCAGGGTGCCCTGCTGCCCACTCCTCCCCCAATCCCGGCTGCCATCCTGAAGTCCCTGGAGTACATCCGCACTCATCCCCAGTACGTTGAGCCCCAGCAGTCCCGTGGATTTGCTCGCAAGGTCTTCGGTTAAGTATGCCCAGGATAGCGTTGTACCTCACTCTAAAAGCTTTATTACGATGTGTAAAAGTGTTATTGTCAAGTTAAAATAAACGAGAAAGATTCGAAGGAAGTTATTAATTGCAATTTATTGGGAGGTTTAAGAAAAATAAGGACAGAAGAGCGGGTCGGATCGGAGAATCATATAGCAGTCCTTTTCTTTATTGTTAAATGATCTATACGTCCAAATAAATCGGCACCGAGAAGCTTTTCATAGTTAAATCAAATACATTTTTCGGATGAGTTATAGTTCGTTTAG
Organism: Drosophila nikananu; assembly: GCA_008042635.1. Classification (NCBI taxonomy): domain Eukaryota; kingdom Metazoa; phylum Arthropoda; class Insecta; order Diptera; family Drosophilidae; genus Drosophila; species Drosophila nikananu. The sequence continues at coordinate 17,356 of VNJV01012088.1, forward strand.
ACTTTGATTTCTTTACCAAAATTATATCAATCATTATAAGGATATTTGAGGTTTTCTGGGGCAAAGGATGGCCAAATAACGTTTGATTATAATTATGGGGAAAATGACTACTTTATCTGGCATTTATTATTGTAAGTTAAGCAAAAGAGATTTTTCACTGATTTTTTTTTATTTTGTTGTTATAGACTATAAAAAGCTATTTTAGAAAAATGGGCGTGTCTACTCCCCTTCCGCCAAAAAAAAATGTTTTAAATTAAATTTTACGTTTATTTTTAATAAAAACTTTCCAAATTCAGTCACCTACAAGAGCTTACGGAGCAGATAGGAGTTTCGTCACGCCTCCTTTCGCCCCCAAAATTATGGAAAACCAGTTTTTTATTAATTTTATTTATTTTTATTTTCCTGCTCAAAGCTTTCTTTTTGACGCTTTTATAGGCTGATCAATGGGCTTTGTCAATCCTTCCCTGACTTTCTTGGCTTTTCCGGGGTTCATGTAGTCCTTGTTTCCGGGCAGCTGCATTCGCTGCATGAACTAGCAAGAAAACATCATCACCTTGCAGTTTGCACAGTTCTGATGCTTGCAGTCGTTGTGCCTTTCGATCCAAATGGAAGAAGTGGACGTCCAACTGATCTATTATTTTTATACCCTTGCAGGGTATTATAATTTTAGTCAGAAGTTTGCAACGCAGTGAAGGAGACATCTCCGACCCTATAAAGTATATATATTCTTGATCAGCATCAACAGCCGAGTCGATCTAGCCATGTCCGTCTGTCCGTCTGTCCGTTTCTACGCAAACTAGTCCCTCAGTTTTAAAGCTATCTGGATGAAACTTTGCAGATATGCTCCTATATGCTCTCACTGCTATATATGTTGGAACGAGCCGGATCGGCCGACTATATCATATAGATATATATTAAAGATCGGTAAATTTTAATGAAAAAAATTATAACTTAGCCACTTTTTACAATATTTGAATAAAATTTGAGATATGGCCATTTTGTATTATTCGGTGAATTTCGGTTTTAATTTGATCAAAATCGGACAACTATATCATATAGCTGTCATAGGACCGATCAGAAAATAATGATGAAAAAATCTAACTAAGCCAATTTTTCACATATTTTCATAAAATTTGAGACATAGACATGTTGTATTATTCCAGAATTTCGGTTTTAATTTTATTCAAATCGGACCACTATATCATATAGCAGCCATAGGAATATATATATAAATTCATTAAATTCGTTCGCAACATTTTTCGCTCGCAACATTTCTCGTTCGCAACATTTTTCTTTGGAAACATTTACCTCAGTCAGTCAGTTTAAAAGTCAGAAGATTTTTCTTCTTCTTCTTACTTACTGCAAGGGTATTTAAACTTCGGCATGCCGAAGTTAGCTTCCTTTCTTGTTATTTAATGGCAAAGTTGTAGTACCATTTATCCATTGTGAATGTCTTCTTTCAAAGTGTTTATAAGTAATATTACATTTAAGCCAATTATAACGAAAATTGTTGCAAAATTTTGGGCTTTTTACTTTTGAAATATTTTCATCCACAATATTGTAGGTATACTATTCAAAATATCTTTGAATTGCCTTCACTCGTTCGTGCAAAACCCTACCGCTATTCCACACAGCAAAAAAATCGACGTTTGAAAAAATTGAGTTACCTAACAGAAATGCAAATTGCGCCAGAAGAGGGAAAAAGAGGACATTAACTCAAATACCTGTTGACTCAGAATTGAAAACGCTACAAGAAACACTTGGACAAACACTTAACTTATTCTAAACTCTTTTAGGTAATCCCTTCCAAAGTTGAAATTTGTTTATTAAAATTCAGCTTTTGAACCATTTATAAAACGACAAAATAATAGTATACACAAGCACAATTTGAAAAATTTTTTAAACTAAATACATAGTGAAAACCTGCGAAATTAGTTTTCATGACTTGATATTCTTCTAATTGTGTTTAAAATCACAAAATATAAAAACAAAGCTCAATGAGCAAATTTGAGAAATCAGTACAAAAATTTCAAAAGCCTAATGTCAACATTGTGGAAGTTTTGATAGTGGTTGCCGCCCATGCGGAAAAACCATGTTTTTCAACATGCCTTGCATTATTACAAGAAAAGTTGTTGACCGATTTTCTTCATCCAGCCCTTATTTTAAAGAGCATAACAAAATGCACAGCATAGATTACAGGCGTAAAAAAATATTTATAAATAAAATACGCTTCTCCTTTGTCATGTCTTTGACAACGATAAACAAAAGTCAGCTGATCGCGACTTTTGCCTATCAGAGAAATGTAAAAAAACTCGCTCTTTGCAAAACCACTACCATCTCATGCACTTGCGTGTGCAAGACAGAGAAAGAGATAACCCCTCTCTCTTTTTTGCGCACGGGAGTTAGTTTCTTGCGCTCATAAGTTTTGTTGTTGTTTGTTGGGATCCTCCTGTTGCTAGCTGCCAAATAGATAGCACACTGATAAGTAAATAACTTTTGGTTTTTTCACCCGATCTTTACCAGGACAGACGGTCAGACGGACGGACGGACAGACAGACATGGCTATATCGACTTGGCTGTTGATGCTGATCTAGAATATATATACTTTATGGGGTCGGAAATGCTTCCTTCTGCCTGTTACATATATTTCCACAAAATTAATATACCTTTTACCTACGGTACAGGGTATAAAAATTTTAGCCAAATTGATCAACATTTTTGAATTTATGTATTAAAGAGGAATTGTCAACAAAAAAAACAATAAACTTTATAAAAGAAGCATAGATAGCATATCTGAATTGAAATTAATTTTTTTTAATTTTGGCTTAGTTTTAATTTTTTTTTTAATCTCTGATTGTTAAAAATGAAATGATGGCCAAAAGACATGTATATTCCGTTTTGTCATTAAAATTTTAATTAATCCAAACTAAAATGTAAAAAAACAAGAAAGGAAGCTAATACCCTTTAAATACCCTTGCAGTAAGTAAGAAGAAGAAGAAAAATCTTCTGACTTTTTCGTTTTCTCGGGTACTGACATAAGGTAAATGTTGCAAAAGAAAAATGTTGCGAACGAGAAATGTTGCGAGCGAAAAATGTTGCGAACGAATTTAATGAATTTATATATATTTTCCTATGGCTGCTATATGATGTAGTGGTCCGATTTGAATAAAATTAAAACCGAAATTCTGGAATAAAACAAAAAAATTTTAATTAATCCAAACTAAAATGTAAAAAAACAAGAAAGGAAGCTAATACCCTTTAAATACCCTTGCAGTAAGTAAGAAGAAGAGGAAAAATCTTCTGACTTTTTCGTTTTCTCGGGTACTGACATAAGGTAAATGTTGCAAAAGAAAAATGTTGCGAACGAGAAATGTTGCGAGCGAAAAATGTTGCGAACGAATTTAATGAATTTATATATATTTTCCTATGGCTGCTATATGATGTAGTGGTCCGATTTGAATAAAATTAAAACCGAAATTCTGGAATAAAACAAAATGTCTATGTTTCAAATTTTATGAAAATATGTGAAAAATTGGTTTAGTTCGATTTTTTCATGAACATTTTCTGATCGGTCCTATGACAGCTATATGATATAGTTGTCCGATTTTGATCAAATTAAAACCATAATTCAAGAATAATACAAAATGGCCATATCTCAAATTTTATTCAAATATTGTAAAAATTGGCTAAGTTATCATTTTTTTCATTAAAATTTACCGATCTTTCCTATATAGCTATATGATATAGTCGGCCGATCCGGCTCGTT
>VNJV01012091.1:0-17702 GCA_008042635.1 Drosophila nikananu
TAAAGATGTTGCCCAAAAAATTGACCGCCTCCAACACTGTTCACTGCAATGAATGTGATCGGCCAGTGCACTTCAAGTGTGCTGACATGCCTACCAGCTATTTCACATGCGCGAATTGTGATTCTGATGAAGAACGATGTCAAGCGTAGTATTTTTTTTTTGCCTTTACAAATGAATAAACTTCCATTTTTCCTTCATTCGGTTGCGTTTAACTTGATACTTTCCTAATTTTAGCACATTCTAAAAAGGTGTCCACAACCCCCCCCCAAAATCTGAAAGTGGCAAAAACGACTATTTTACAAAAACTTAAAACTTTTTCTTTCAGTGATAGATATCACTGTAATTATTCGAAAACTAGTTAGCTAAGGTCTTTAGCTTTCCATTGATATGCATATGTCCGCATAATACGCTCCAGGTAAAAAGATATAAGTGATTTAAAAAGTGGTGTCCACAACTGTCACCTTTCCCCTACTTATATCTTTATCCTTAAATTGCCTATAGCATTCCGCCCTTAAAATCACTCTACGGTCTGAATTTAATATTCCCAAAAAGCTTTTAATAAAGTTCCCAACTACAGCAACTTAAAACATGGCAAACAGAATATATAATCGGATCTGAAAATAGCCAAAAACTTCCATATTTCCCTTACGGCCAGCTTGAAAAGGGTTCAAGGAACTGCCTTTCCTCCCACATTTAAAATTTCCTCAGAGCCACTGCGAGGGCCTACAATTAATTAGTTATAATGTCTGAAACTGGCAGAGCCTTATTAAATTCTGTAAAGGTAAATAAATATACGAAAAGTTAAACACCGCCCTGAGTGGGTACTTTAAAGATAAGATTGTATATACATACATATATGTATAAAAGTATCCCGAGATAGTGTCGGCAGGGTGGCGAGTCCGGGAGTCTAGGAATTCCAGCTGGAGCTCGCTCCAGTTTCTCACTTGGAAGTCAAAGTCGTTTAATTGTCAGGATCTCAATGGGTTGCTGGTTGGTTGCTGGGTGTTTTGTGTGTTGTGCAAGTCCCACACACGCACATGGCGGAAAATTCTTGGCATAGTTAGGCAAATATTTCCATGTGGGTCGCACTCTAGATATCCGCAGACACAGCCAGTCCCCCGTTTCAAATCCTAAAGCCAACTTGAACAGCTGCCCGGAGCCGAGTTGCTGCGGTCTGGCCGCCTGTTCATATCCATAAAGGCATATTCTTTTCAGTATTTTTTTGTCTTGAATAAAATGTGCCAGCAGCTGCAAAAAAAAAAAGAATAACAAACAAAATTGGCAGTCACAAAAAAATGCGCAAAATGCATTTTTATTCCTCATTTATTTTGTATTTATTTCTATATTTTATTGTGGTATTTTTCGCCATGGGTGCCCGCTTGGAAGAACAAAGCAAATTGGCAAATTGTTTTGTTTTGTCTTTTATTTTATTATTTTTTTCCTGGGTTGTTGCTATATTTAGAGCAAGTGAAGCAAATTGCCCAAAACTTGAGTGAAATAAATCAAATTAAAATGCAGCAGCAAGAGCCACAGATATTACGCAATCAACAGGCGACTACGTCATGGTTTGAGTTTGCGATTGAAATTGAAAACGAAACTCAAAACGCATAGTGGGTTGGTTTATTGTATTTTTATTTGATTTTTTGTTGCTTCAATTTGCCATATTGCGTTGCTGGCAATTGAATTTCGATGATGTTGACGTCTCTCTCCATGTTTTTCTTTATCTACTTCTAAGAGTCATCTCCCTAGGAATTTCCTGTGTCGCTTTGATGCATGTCACCTTTTTCTCTGGTTTTAAGCTTTAAATAAACCAGGTAGTCATGACAAAAATGGGCCAGAAAACATTATCAGTTTGTATATGGTTATCTGCAAATTTATATAGAACTTTTGTCATCAAAATTAAGTCACTGAGATAACATTATAAAGTTGCAAAGGCTTAAAATGTGGGAAAATATTTATTTTTAGGAAAAATACAGGAAATGCAAAATGGAAAATAAATAAATTAGGAAATAAGATACATTTTAGCTTACTAAAACTTTATTTATCTAGAAAAAGGGACTATCTTGATAGTTACACATTTTAAAAAACATTGAGCTCTTATTAAATATTTATTTATAATACCTCTTAAAAATATTGAAATATTTTGTATTTATAAACTAGTCATTGTATAAAATAGTTTTATGAACATCTAAAATCTCTTTTCGTAACAAAAAACATTTAAAATATTTAGAAAGTATTTAAAATACAAAAATTCTTAATAATGAACTAAAATATCTACTAATAAGTATGTATATCTGATTCATAGTTTACGTTAGACAACAAACTTCATCTGGAATTAATCTTGTAGCAGTTTGTTTACCGCCCCCAAAATGATTCCAAAATCGAACAAAATTCACCCAGAACACATTGCGAAATATAGATATAAATGTATACGACGAATAATGGCTGGCTGAATCATTTCATTGCCAGTATTCATTCGGATTTCCTAGCCCCTCAAGGGACATTACTCATACGCCCCACTGGCAATGATCGCATCGCATGGCATCTTCTCAGCTCGCCGCTCAGCTGGCTGAGCTCATGCGCCCCAGCGTATGCGTAATGAGCCGCAAATGTTAATTGTTCTATAAACATTCGAGCCAGCAATTAGTAAGGCAACAACAACAACAACAGCAGCTACAATGAGAGGCTTCCCCCAGAAAAACAAAACAAAAAAAAGAAAACGCACAGCACACGTATTCAGTGAACAAACTGGTTGCAGCAACCTCGTAACCAGTTTTATCGAGCAAAAAACAACAACAATAACTAAGGCAAAAAAAAAATACTGAGACCTGGCCCAAGAGCTAAAAGAAAAAGAGGCTCAAAAGCGATGACGACGACGACATTGCCAATTTCAATCTGTCATGCACGCAGAAAAAAACGTGATATACCCATTCAATTTCCTGGAAGCGAAACTTTCATTTCAAGAAAATGCAGTCACTTTTTTATGACAAAAAATATGAGTAACTAATATTTAAGATTGAGAATAGGCAATTTACAGAAGATCTTTTTAAATGTTTCTAGGACTTCATTAATTTTATTTAAAATACGTCTAAAGGCACTTGTTTTTTATGGGAACCTTTTTATATAAGCGAAGAGATGACTGAAGACTGAACCAATAGGTTGTACAATGAATTTTCTTAACTCTAATCTAGGAATACCAGATATATCGATAATTTATTGTTGCAATCTATATATTTTTGAAATAACTGAAGTCCTTTATAAATGTACAAATTCCAATAAACTACAAGCATTTTCCAATCATCTTCTTTCATTTAAACTGCAAATGCTAAAAATATCGAACATGTATTTTTGTTTGCATGCATTTTTATATTCAATAAATCGATTTTTTATCGTGATATGTGAGCAATAACTATATATTTTTATATAGTAAACCACAAATAAATTTAATAAATATTTTCTGATAGATTTTGACTGGATCGATATTTTGATAGCAATATTTCTCTTTATTTACAACTTACGATATTCTCGATTCGATATTGAGCATGCTTATTTTATCGATACCTTACAACTTACGTTTTCGATCGATATAAATATCTCATCTTAACTAAAGCCAATTTCCTGCATCCTTTAATCCTTAAAGATTATTTCTTTATATTTAAAACTATAATTAGTGTATATTTTCGATTAAAAACATTCCAAATTTGCTGTTATAATGTTACATAGGTTTTTGGCAAGTGCACTTATTGCTGCGGCTTTGATGCCCATGTTTCCGCTTTGGCAAAAAGGAGCAGCCAAAGTCGAAGAGCCAGTGCCAGAGTCACATCCCGAGCCAAAGCCAAAGTTGGTCGCCAACAAGTCGCGGCCATAAACAAGTGAGGCAGGTGGTAAAAAAAAAAGCTGGGTCTGGAGGAGATCAGAGGAGCTGGGAGCTGTGTGAGCTGGGAACCTGGAGCGGAAGATGCGATTGGAGATGGAGATGCGTGAGCAATCGGGGCCGCGTTCTCGGCTTTCGCGGGGCGACTTACCTGGCCCAACAACGTCTTTAGCCAGGTTTCTTGGCCAGCTGGATGGGCAGGCAGCCTGGCATTGCTGGTTGCCTGGTGTCCGCTTTAATTTGCATGCAGGTTTTTTTCTCCTCTCTCTCTCTCCTTATCACTTGTATATTGTAGTTACTTAGAATGTGTTAGTTCTGGCCGACAGGCCTTGCATATTTCACGGGGCGCTCTACAAGTGGAAGACGGGATCTCAGGGGGCTTCGGATTGGGCTTTAGCTTATCGCCGAGGCGTTCAAAGTGCAGCCACTCGAGGCGATTTAACTCGAGTGCTTTACAACATCAATTCCATAGTGTTGACCACCCCACCAGCCCGTTCTACTGATAAGCACGCATCATCTTGCCCCATTGAATATTCCACAATCGCATTTAAGAGGTTGTTTGTCTTGTTGATGGTACAGAAGGGTATTCCCCGTTTTAAGGGGATTTTAAGTGACTTCTAGGGGCAAATTATTAAATCATTTTGTGATAATATGTTTATTAATTAAATCGGCTTATTCACTAAATATGAAATCGTATGCCTAGGTAATATTATTATTATTTACTTAGTTTTAAATAGACGAAATAAGCATATTATAGTCTTATTTTAATCTCATATGAATTTATGCTCTTCACTCTTTACAAAAACTACATTTTCCTTAAGATATTACCATTGAAAGAGGGGGCATTCCCATTTTTGATTTCAAATAATGTTCTTCCCACTTATCAAAATCGAAGAAAAGTGCGTCATTTCAAGTGTCTGGGAGACAGCTGCTCATAGAAAATTAATTTAAAAGATTTCTTGGTAGCGGTATTTTTAGTGCCTTCATTGGGAATTTCGCCACAATTTGGCAAAGAACATATTCCCCAGAGCTATTTTTGGCCACTCGTCAATGCGTTTTTCACGTTCACTTTGCGCAAAAATCCAACGAAAATATTTCAAATTATATTGGTACGAGATTCTCCCACTCAAAACACACACCAGCAGAAATGTATCTATTTTAAAATTAGCAAAGAGCAGGGCAGGGCAGAAAATTGGCCTGTAAACAGAACGAATTTTCAGCCTGGTTTGATGAAGGGCCTGCCTCCCCCATCTGCCTCCCTTTCGAGACCATCATCACCACCCACATCCCCCCATGGAAATTGGCAACAGTTGGCTCTGCCTCTTCTCGGGTTTTCCCACCTCCCCCACAAACGCCATTTGAATACTTTATTGACTATGAAGTGTGTGTCTGTGCACTTTCCTCTGTATCCGCTACGCTTCGATTTTCGCTTGGGCTCGTCGGTATTTTCCTGGCCTTCGCATTTGACGTCACCAAGTGGAAATGCCAGTGGCAGTTTTTGTGTGGGAGCTTTTTGTCTCAGCATATAACATTGAGAATGCACTTGAATATTTAACATAGTATTGTAAACTTTGTATGCTTTCTATTTGAGATTTCTTTTCTAAGACGTTTTCTTTTCGTTTTATTTATTATAGAATCCACTGTGAATTCAAGGAAGAGTGCTTTGGAAACGGCACGTGAGAAACTCAAAGGTAAGGGGACATTTATATTACTAAGTAAATAGACTTTTAAATTTAAAGTGGGATGAATTAATTAATATTTATTTCATATTTTTTGGTGCTTTTTAAAGAGATTTCATATTTTTTTTAGTATACGTTTTGTAAACTAGGAAATTTTTAGGAAAGGAAGATTTATTTTTACTAAATAAAGAATTTTTTATACAAGTAATAAATTAGAAATACACCTAAAAGTATGCATGAAGAAATGATATTTCTTATCACCAACAACAAAATATTAAAGATTTCAAGTGTTGAAACCCTAGGGAATAAAGTTTTGTAAACTAGAAAGTAGCTTACCAAAGAAAATTTACTTGAAAAAATTCAGTTTCTTAACACCAACAAAGTAATAATTGTTGCATACTTTTTGGAGGTCTTCAAAGAGATTTTTAGTCCTTAAACAAATGCTGAAATATTTGAATGCATAAGTGGGAATTTTTTGTATAGATAATAATTATTACTTGTTGATTATATTATGAAACATCTACAAATATCCCTCGATAATTCCCTCATCTCCGTGATTTGCATCGCGGAAATCCCAAAACCTGACGCTAATTTATATAGTATTAATCATGACTCAGTTTAACTCTGGCCAACTGTTAAGGCATAAATAATACTACGCCTTTCCATTGAATGTAAGATAGAAAACTAAACCGGGGGAGATATTGCAATGACCTTCGGGAAGCCTATCAATAAGCTTTCTCGGAATAAAAGAAGTGAAATAGAAATGTTTATAGATACGGATTGTGTGGGGGAAAGCAGATGGGCTTCCACTTATGTCGAATGGCGTTTAATACAGTTGTTATGGGTGCCAAGCACAAAGCAATCGCACAGATACACAGCTACACACAGATACTCAGATACACATACATACATATGCGCATTGATAAAGTGCGTGCTCCGCACATAGGCATAAAATACTGGAATAGAACCGATGAGAGCTTCGATTGATAAGACCAAATGGCGTGATTCACGGCAGAGTTCTTTGCGTATTTATATATGTACTCCAAAAAGTATATATACATAAGTATATATGGCAAAACAATAAGGTATCTGCGTAACTCTGTGTGTGTGTGCAAGCGTATCGGAAAAGATTATGCCGTACTTAGAGATACTTGGCCGAAGTCAACCGCATTTCACTTTCATTCCGATAAGCCCATACGTGACGTAGATACACACAATACGGCTTTATCAGGTCGATATTAAAGCAGATGGAATGGCTTTCAGATCGGGTCAAGAAGTCAGATGAAAGATACTTTGAATAGAGGAAGATTGACCCAGATACTTGCACGAATTTATTAGAATTAAATCATATGAATGATCATATAAAAATGTAAAATTAGGTTTTACCTTTTAAAATATTGTGATATTATAATAACTCTTACTAAATATAATATATTAAGACTATCTAAATAACACTTCTCATAAAGATTTACCTTGTTAAAACCAAATTAGCTTAGCAGATCAGGGTTATCTTTTACAGCATCTTCAGAGCAATTTGTTTTTCACTTACCGAGCTCAAAGGTACACAGAAAACCAAGCAAGGATTTTCCCTAGAAGTGTTCACTTCTACCTGCTACGTGCAATTTAAATGTTGCTGCATTTCGCTGCCAACTTTTAATTGCCGGCAGCCGAAAAGTCTGACCTGTCCTGGTGGGATTTAGGGGATTTAGGGACTAGCGCCAGGCTCAAGTGCGTCAAGTCAAGTGGCCCCGAGGAGTGCTGATCCTTCGGCAGCAACGAAATCCCTTGGGTCTATTGATGATTTTATGGGTTTTACCCGGGAAAATCCGTTGGCCGGGCGTAATGATGCCATTCCGTCTGTTTCGAACCCATTTCGGTGCTCATGTCGGCCAGGTAAGCGTAAGCGGCTAGCAAATCCATTGACGCAAGTTATTAAGGCTGTCTCGCTGATGTCTGCGAGAGCTGAACCCAAAAAGCGATTCAATTAGCTGACATGTGAGAGGCTATAAACAGCTGCTTGGCGTATGCAAAAATGCGGCCCTGGGCCCAAAAGAATCCCCTGCAGTTACGGCCAAAAAAGAATCAGATCGAGAGCCACAGATACAGATACAAAGATACATCTGCAGCTAGAGATACACGCGTCTGCGTCTGATGATTCGCATTCCACGGCATATTTTCGTTGGCGTCTCGCGTTTTGCGTTTTATTTACTGCTGGCTCTCGGTGCGGTGCTTAATATAAAGCGATTTCATAGACGCTACAAGTACGTCGACAGGCGTCTTGGGTTCGCGGCAAAGAATGTGTATAAAAGTATCTGCCGCCGCACTCGCCGTATCTGTATCTGTATCTTTAGCTGTGCGAGCGCCCAGTCGCCAAACTGGCGATTCCCAATCAGCAAAAGCTAAAGCAACAGCAAAAGCTAAAAAGCCAAAGCAAAATTCAAACCAAAAGCAACAGCCCAGCGGCAGCAGCATCAACGTCGACTCTCGGACTTTTGTGTTGTGTACACAAAACCCAGCCACGGGGGCGAATCAACGAATCGCAAATACCCTGGCCAAAATTAGTCGTAATTATTCGATTTGTTTACCAAACAATTGGGTCACCTGGCTATGAACATTTCGACAAATAAATACGTAAGACGAAACATCAAAAGGTCTTTGAAAGTCAAGGTGGCAAATTGGTCAGGGAGTCCGCCGAACTTTTGCTTTCTTTTTTGCTTAATTTAATTTAGAAAATTACTGGTACTAGAATAAATTATTGATACTTAAAATGTATAGAAATGCATGGAAATCCTGCTACATCTATGTATATTTAGGAGAATACTAGTATTATAGGGACAAATTAGTGATATAGAATCCAGGCAATTACTAATTAATTTTACTAACTATATTGGCAATTAATAATTGACACGCAGTACGATTTAAATACTTAGTTTAAAAGAAAGTACTTAATTTTCATACCTTTTGATAAAATATGTGCAGAGACCTTCTAAACATATTCATAGCTCGTGCAAAAATATTTTAATTACTAAAATAAGTAAAAGTATAATAAATAAATATATAAGAAATTCTGAAGAATTCTTAAAATTAAATAAAAATATTGTGTTAATGTGTTATAATAAAATAAAAACAATCTTATAATGCGAAAACAAATACTTGAAAAACAATTTTGAGATATATTGAAGTCCACAAATAAAAAAATATGTTTTGTTTTGAACTTCTGAAATTACGTAAAGCCACGTTGAGGGAATTTCACAATAAATAATTCGTCAGACAATTTATTTCCTATTAAGCGGACTTTCAATGAAATTTTTTTTAAAGATATAAGCTTTTTCCGATCTAAGGAAAACAAGACATAAATAACATATAATTCTGGAAATTCCATATTTATTATTTGAGTAAAAGATTTATAAACAATGAAATAAATCATTTATACACTTAACTTGAGATAAAGTTCATTAGTTTCCAAATGCAAATACTTTTGGGGGCACCTGGAATAAATGAAATTAAATATATGTAAATTCCGCTTGATTCACCATTGGCAGACCCCAGGAGGCCTTTGCCTTGTTGTTATTGGTTCATTTTAGCTTGTGAAAATAAACTGAAATAGCTGAAATCCGCACTGGACATTTTTCCACCATTCTCACCCTCTGCAAGTGTTGTGAGTAACACATAGTTTTTTATTTATTTATATTTTTTTGTTCCTGCTGGTTTCATTTTGTTGACTGCCGCCGGCTGGCCAGGCCAAAAGCCAGCGTTGCGTGTCAACAAATGAGCAATCGACAATAGTATAATGGCCAAGTTAAGCGGCCAGAAACGGCGCCCCTCTAATGTCGAAAACTTGTAGCTGGCCGTTGACTAAGGTCTAGGCGTTCGTCCATTCGTTTGGCGTTTATTTATTCAGTGCTGACGCATTCGGTCACTATTGAGCCAGAGCCACTAGTTCAACCACTCCACCACCAGGCTGTCTGACTAAGAAGCTGGTGCGGTTCCAGCACCAGCGATAACCCCCCGGGCTAAAAGCATTTAAAGGAAAAGGCCAGCCGCTGATAGTGCGCATCGAACCGCTCGAATAGCGATGAGATGTTCGTGGAAATCGACTCTGTTTTCTCAGTACAATTTCAAGCGTTATCTCTTCGCATAGTTCTCTACCCGAGGCAATGTTCTATATTCACAAACAAGTGAGTTGTTTAATTTGTTATTGATGATTTCACAGTGATTAGAATATTCGTCGTACAGCTGCATACAAATTGGGTTGTTTGGATTGAGTATTACTCACTTTATATACATAGCTTATTAAGCTTACAGTTTAATATATATTATAAAACACACACCCTGTAGTTATATATTTACAATTAAATTACATTTTTAAGGCCCAATTTAAGCCCTAAAAAATCTTATATACTTATATATACAATTCTAAGCACACACCTTGATAAATGGCAACCCATCGATAAACGGAAGCTTTATAATAAAGTCTGGCACTCCCCCACGTCGTCAGTGGAAGAACTTCCCCTCCGGAGTTTCCGTTTTGCCTTGACAACCGCTTAATACCCCTTCTCCTTCTGGGTCTCTACTTGGTTGCAAATTGCCTGGCCAACTTGCAGCTCCATCATTTTGGCACTTTGGCTAAAATACTGCCAAAATCGTTAGCGCCCAGAACTATGCAAAGGTTATGTTTCTAGTAATTATATGCAAAACGGATATTGGGTTATTATTAAGGCTGGTCAAAACGAATGTGGGTTAATCTAGATTTAGATAATAGATTTCACTCAAATATAAGTTATGAAATTATAAGTTTAAAATTATACTTGTGGCAAGGTAAAGGGGTTTATGACTTTATTGCTATCTGTAAGAAAAGTCTCTTAAGTCAAGAATCAAGAATTTTCATATGTCTTTTTAAGACAAATCCTTAGAAAAAAAGTTTATTTTAAAATCTATAGTTTTACATAAAAAGTCTGGCTTAAAGTTGATTATTTTGTCTGACTTCAAGATTAAACTTTACTTTCCGAAATCATGATTTTTACAAAAGAGTTTACTTATTTTTATAAGTTAGTAGTTAGTTAAAAAGTTTAAAGCACAGTTTTGCTTAGCCCTGTAATGGAGATCTTGTTCTTAAGATCCCTAACTTCTTAATCTTTAATTCCCGAAACAACGATATTTTTAATATCTTCTCTCCTTAAATTCCCTGGCTCTTCCTGATCAATTTCTTTCCGTGTTTTCTTTAACTTAACAAAAGGCAATCAATACTCTTTTTTATATATTTTTGCTGTATTTTTTGCACTGTGCATTCAATTAGTTTTGATTGTCGCTTCGCTTTTGTCTCTCGCACGTTGACGATGCTCAATTAAAGAAGTTCGCTCTATTGATTACGTTTAATGTCGATGACGAAGACGCCTCCCCTGAGTCCGAGTCTCGTCGCGTCGCCCTGCCCTGCCTCTGCCCCTGCCCCTGCCCTTCACCTCGGAAACCTCGACTCGGTGGCGACTCCCAAAGCGGTTCAAGTGAATGGTCAAACCTGTTTGCTCTGCAGATATGTTGGGGGCATGTGCACGAGCGGTAATAATAACAAAGTTGGAGCCGCCGAACGGCAACGGCGACGACTACGTCGCCAACATTTGCTGAACGGCTGAAAAGACTGAAAGACTGAAAGACTGGAAGACTGAAAGACTGAGCGACTGGAAGACTGAAACACTGAAAGACCCAGCGACTGAACGGCCCAGACATGATCACGTCGCCGTTGTTGTTTGGGTCTCTGATTGTTTGCGCTGTCTGTTCTGTCTGCGCCAGAGTTGGAGCCAAAGTCGTTGCTGTCGATCGTGCCTGATCCACAGAGAGAAAATACTTGAATTAAAGTAATTTTATTAAAATTTTTACAATTATGTAGCAGCCCTAAGGTCAAACATTTTTAAAGGCAAGTAAAGTCTTTAAATATGAATTCACAACTTAAAGTGTACCTAATACAAAAAGAAAAATTAGCAAAGAAAACTCTAACGTTAAGCTTAATCTTAATTTCAAAAATACTGAAGAATAGACTAAAACTAAACTTATTTCAAAAGTAACTTCAACAATAATTATTTTTAAAGAGTGAGACATAAATTAATAAAAATATGTAATCAACTTTTAATTTCAACTGAAAATGTACATCAATTTCATTATTTTAATATTTATTTACAATCTTTATTTAAAAATACTAAAGAAAATACTTAAAACTTGTCTCAGTATTTCAACTTATCCCCACAATTACCAAGAATGAATAATATAGAGTAAGCCTCTACCCCCATACAACTTTGAAAAAGGATTGTAATGCTTGATATTAAGAAAATAATAATTTTAATTTCTCCCTTTAAATTCTCACAATTTTTTTTTGTGTACTGTTTATTTACTGATGATCGCACAGTTTTGCTGAGTGTGGCATTGTCGCCAGTTTGGCGGGACTGGCGATCGTAGCTTCTGGTTGCAATGTTTCCAGTATCGCTCCTGCCCCAGCCCCCTTGCCCCATCTGCCCCCTTCACCAACACTTCACCCCCCTTTTTTTGACGAATGTTTTATGTAGCGCTTAATGGTTTCATTTGGCGGCTGAGCAGAGTTTTCCCATGTGTTTGTGTTTGTGTATCGATTACCCAATGCGTGAATGAGTAAGAACCCATCGATGGGGGCGACGTACGCCTGGTGTTTTTTTTTTGTTGTTGTTGTTGTTTTTGTATTTCTTTTTTGTAGTTATTGTTGCAGTTTGAGACCGGCGGCCACTTGTGCCTATTTATGTATGTTTGCCAGTCGCCACAGACAAGCGCACAGATACGCGATAGGCGCAGATACTCAGATACGGTTAATTGTTGCCGTGCAGCGATCACAGATCGCAGTGCCCGTGCCTGTATGGGTTTCGTTCGTATTTTTAAATCAATCGATGCGATAGACGTTTTATTGCTGTAATCAATCGTCGCGTGCATGTGGCAGCAGCGTCGTCGTCTGTTCGATTAATCGTACGAGTGCGAGTATGATTCCGATACGAGTACGTACGACTCTACGAGTACCGACAACTGGTATTACACAGCAGCAGCGAGTACCCACACATGTTACACGATGAAAAATTTCAAGTAATAGGTGTTTCTATTAAAGATACATACAGTCTTTGCATTGACTATAAGCCTGAATATGGAAAATTAAAATAAATGTATCAGAAAAGAGTAAGAACCTTACTCAAGTTTTAGTTAGGTTTTATTCAATCTTGATTTAATTTCTTATACCCGTTGAAGGTTCTGCCTTGTTGTATCATCATTAACACAAGTTTAATCTTGATCAAATTGATTTGATTTATTCCTATTAGTATTCCTTATAATTTTAAAATATTTATTAGCCTAATTTGGTGTGTGACCTAACAGATAACGAATAATATGATTTATACCCTAATAATATAATAATTCAGATATTTTAGTTAAGAAATATAATTGTGATGTCAGAGATAGGGTGTATCTGAAACAGATATGATAAAGATTCGTAACGGATGACCATCTAGGGTGATATTTCTCACCGTGTGACATATAGACGCCTATGTAGACATGCCTATATAGATGTATGTACATCTCCATACGTGTCGCCCTAATAGACGACGAGTGCGTACCACTCGTCCTCGCTTGATTGTGTTTATTGATTAGATTGTTTACCTTTCTTCGTGATATCATCAACGGGGCCCAGCAGCAGCGGCAGCGACCAAGTGTTCAGCGTTATCGTACGTCAACTGTCTAAATAAACGTACATCTGAGCACACACACTGGAAACTATTCCGATTCCAATGGAATATATAAATATATGCTTCGAGAGAGCGCGTGTGTGTGTGATAGTTCTTATCGAATCGCTTCCGTTCGATTTGGCACAGAAAATTTCAGACTTCGTGGGGATTTTTTTCACGGATACACTGGTACACAGTGTGTACCGTTACTACTGTTTTATCGTTATCGGAGATCGATTTTTAATGGCAGCAATGCGGGGAAAGTGATTTATGGGGACCGTTTTTTTACGGCTGCCACAAATTAATATCCAAAGCTGATTGATTTGATTAGAAGTTCAATGGGTCAGCTTTTAATACCTGAAACTTTATAAAGGCAAACTAATTTATTCTGACATATTTAATGTTTTATAATCTTACTTTATGGATTTCCGGTTTAAAGCACAAAGTATTCAACAATTTTATTTTCTCAAAATATATGTATATTTGATTTATAGTTTCTTGACATTCGAAAACGCCTAGAAGCAATTTTCTAGATTGACAAATATGAATTTCTTAAAATTAATTTTGAATCATTTCCGTTTCAAATTAAATTTGTATGCATGTATGTATATTATGTAGCCAAATAAACAGAAAATTTGACAAAGATTTAATATGTGTATTCTGTTTATTTCATTTTGAAATCTCCAATAGAATACCTGTATTATTAAAAAAAAAATTTATATATAATATAATCTAACAATAAAATTCAATTGGATTTCCGAAAAAAAAGTACGAATAAACTCAACTACAAATTAGCAAACAAAAACTGTACACTAAAAACGCCGCACAGCGGGGGAAATTGAATAAATGTATAAATAAACGCAGCACAGCAACAAAAAGTGCAAAACCAATTGATCTAATAAGCCCAGAACGCGGCGGCGCTCACTTTACGCGTTTTGTTGTTTTTTGTTCTTCTTTGCCTTTGCTGTTTTGTTTTTATTCAACAGAAAGCAACAAGAGCAATAACAATAGAACTTTTTGCGGGCGGGCTTCCCTCGCGGCAGCAGAAATACGCAGCGAAATACAACGGAGAGAAGAAGAAGAAGCAATGGTTGATAAGGAGGAGGAGGAGTAGGGACGGAGAAAAAAGTGATTTCGCTCGTTTCGTGGAAAGAGAGCGAAACACTCTGAGCGCCATATGTCTGCTGCGGCGAGCAAATCACGTTGGACGGAAAGAGACAGCAAGCGGCAAAGAACACACACTCATACTTACTCACTCACTTACCTCACACATACCATGACGCGCAACAGCCGACGACTTGGCGACGCCAGTTCACTTGCTTCAGTTGTTGTTCTTGTTCTTGTCGTTTACTCTTAATCATTCACACAGGGGCGGTTCAGGCTTTATGGGGTTAATGATGCAACAACACATTTAATGTCAAGAAAAACATAGCAAACAAGCTGGCAAAAGGCAAAACGCGAAAAGCAAAACCAAACATGAATATCTAATTGCTAGAAAAAATTGTGTTTTTTGGGTGCAGTGCAAAAATAAGCACAACTACTTGCCCACACGACGGCGTTTGACGGACCGAAACAGTTGATCGATACTAAAAGCGCGAGTTTAACCCTTGCGCGACACAATTTAATAATAGCAATGACTTATTTCTGGGTTTTATTCTAGAGACAAGATTTACAAAAATAAAACTCACTCATTGAACAAATATTTATGTGAGCTTATGAAGTTCGTTTCACTTTGGAACCAGATTTCTAGGTGGATATTTATGTAGATAAGTTTGTAAACAACAAAAAGTTTATTACCAATATACTTAGGTTTTTCTAGAATCAGCTAAGATTTATTACATGTTTTAAATGAGACTAATTTAGTTTAATTTTAAACATTACAAGATTAAAACTGATATTTCTATTGGCTTACACACATTGAAGTTCATTTAGTAGTTTTATCAATTATCCCTAAAAATCAAATGATCTTCAACGCAGGGGTCTGTATTAGGTGTGCCAGAAAACACACTCTGCGATCGCCCAAGGGTTAAGAGAACGCCGCCACACTGTGGGACGCAAGACTAGTTTTCGTGGCCAAAATCCATTTAATATAATGAACGCCTAAGCGACCAAAAATTCTACGGCTACTACAATTGTTACTAATAGTATGATAAATCCGTATACCTCTAAATCTTACATGATTTGTAAAAGAGTTGTAAAAGAGGGTATGGATGCATATGGTCAATATTACGATTTAATGCGAAATAGATATATCGCCCAATTAAAATAAATATTTTTATTGTTATAGTAAAGTGGATTCAAAACCAGAATCTTGTTCGTTTTGAAGTTATTATTTAATACCACAGAAGGTGGTCGTTTGCCCATTGTGCGCTGCCTGTTGCTGCCTCTGCCGCTGCGGCCTCGTCCTCTGCCGACGTCAACTGGGCCCGCCATTCTTCGATCTTTCGTCGAGCTGTGTGGTTGTCCGTTGTTCGTGTGGCTGAGGCGACGATGAGGCGGAATAGAGCGGAATAAATAACGCAGCGCAACATAAACAAAAGGCAAAGAAACCACAAAAGAACGGAACATACGAAAGCCCGGCCGTGTCTGTGTGCGTGTGTGATATGCCAACGTGTGTGTGTGTGGGCGAAGTGCGAGTGCAGCCGCCACAACAAGTTTTGTATTAATCAAATTAGATCATACCACAAAACGAGCGAAGAAACGCGCGAGAAAGAAGAAGAGTAGAAAAGGTTACAGCGAAATGAATGTCATAATATGCTAATTAGCTGCGGTGCAAAGCGACAAAATATTCAAAGCACACTCACATACAATCTCACACAAAGTGCAAAACTCAAAGTCTCCTCTCTCCGCGAAGAGAGCGACTGGCAAGTGAGGATTGGGCGGTGAGTGAGTGCGAGTAAGTGCGAGCGAGTGCGAGTGCAAGGAATTCCGAGAAAAACTGTGAAAATTCAAAATAAACAAAAGTCAAAGAAGGGGAGATCTCTTGAGAATACAATACACGAAAGAAGCAGCAAGCTGAGAAGGCAACAAACACAAATCTGGGCAACCCCGCGGCCGGGCCGCAATATCAGATTTGTGTTAGTTTTAGTTCTCAGTTGAACCAGAACCAACAACAACAACAGTTGAAGCAGCGGCGACAGCAGACAAAAAACGTGTGCGGGTGAGTGGATAATCTTCGCATTAGTATGTGTGCGCGAGGAAGCAGGACAGATTAAGAGACAGAGAGGGAACAGTTTGCAGCAACAATAAGAGATTTTTTGTTGGACTTGAACTACTTTGAGGCGTTTTACCTGAGATTTACCTGCGCTTCGCCCTTACTATTTGCCCCAGCCAAAAGGTAAATTAAGCCGGCGCCAGGATACCTGGCTATACAGTCAGCGCGAAAGAGAGATAGAGATAGGGACAGACAAAAGGCTTGCAACGTCATTGACACGACGAGAACAACAACAACAACAGCACAATGCAACGAAAGGTGGAAATCCACTTAAATACTGCACCACGGGGCATCCACAAGGGAATATACCTATCTCGTCACTACAGTAGAACCTCCCAACAACCACTTTGAACTCTAGAAACTAGAATTAGTAGGTATCTTAAAAGAAAATCCTTACATAAACAAAGAATTCTGTGAGTTCTCCCAGCCAACAATGTATACAATTTTCTTAATATAGGAAGCTTTACTGTATATGTCTGTACGTGTATCTTTAGGACTGCTCTCAAGTGTTTTACGAACAATTAAACATGCAACAGTTATAATACGTTCCGCCTTTAATGCTATGTGCCTGTGTGTGGTGTTGAGCTGTGCGTGTTTGCGTGAGTTTTGACCCTGTAGTACCAGTCCCCGAATATTCCACGGTGAATCCCCGTTGTGATTCCCCGCCAGTCCACGCCAGTCCCGGGGACTGGCGGGGAATTTTCATACAAATCTAGTAAGGATTTTCCATACATCGGTCCGACCTGGCGTGGAATTCGAAATTGGGCGGGGATTATTCGGGGAAATCGCGTGGAATCCCCGGTGTACATTGTAAGGCATTTCGAAAGAATCTGTGATTTTCGAACAACATTCCACGGATAATCTCCGTGGAAACAGCGTGGAAACGCGTGGAAAACCTGCGGGGAATATCCGTGGAAACACCGTTGAAACCCCGTGGAAAACCTGCGGGGAATATCCGTGGAAACACCGTTGAAACGCCGTGGAAAACCTGCGGGGAATGTCCGTGGAAACCCCAGGGAAAACCTATAGAAAATACCCCAAAAATATCCTCCTTCTAGTAAAAATACGGAGTAATTTATTTATAAAATGTTATATTTTTTTTATGTTTTCACAATTTTGGTTAGCATAACTTCTTTATTCCGAAATGCGTGTGACGGGTCTTCTCTGCCGGCGGGTGGCCCTTTAACAGACTACTGCTATCTGTAAAT
>VNJV01012096.1:0-13015 GCA_008042635.1 Drosophila nikananu
TTGGCAAGTTGTATTTGAGAACTTAAAAAAGTCTCAGCAAAATCGAAACTAAGTATCATAAATTAACCTTTTTAAATCTTAATTAAATATGAAGTTGGTCACACTATTGCGAAGGCAGACAGAGAGAGAGAGACAGACAGAGAGTGAAACAGAGAGAGCATGAGATGCAGACGTAGCTGTAAATTAGCCATTGGTGGACGGGAGTAGGAGGCGGAGAAGGACAAGGAACGCTTTATGGATTTCTAGAATTCCGGGATTTCTCGGGATCATTTTCTGGAGCTTCGGGTTCTTCTGGAGGGAGGAGGGAATACTTTGGTAGGGGCAGGGGCTGCGCCTACAGATCAAAATAAAACTCAACAAGCATGGCCTAAAACTGATTGACCTTCAGCTCGTTGCCCTGCAGCTGGACGAGGCGGAAGGCCTCCCGGATGGTGGGCGTCATTAGCAGCTTGAGATTCTCCTCGGCCTCGCCGGGCAGCGATCGCAGCAGCTCCATGGACGCCACCACCAGCTGGGCGAGGGCGGCTCTCTTGTAGTTCGAGTCCTTCAGGATGCTGCTCGCCCGCTGCTGTTCAATTTCCGGCGATATGGACTCCGCCTCCGAGGACTTGGCCTGCCGGTTCGTGTCGAACGGATTGCTACGGCACTTGGGCTGGAATTCACTGATGAGCGTCGTCATCGTCACGTTCTCCTCCTCCTGCAGCTGGACGCACTTGCTGGGAGAGGGATTGCTGCCGGAACCGGAACCCGAACCGGAACCCGAACCGGAACCCGAACCGGAACCCGTATCGGTCATTTCGGCATCGCCATTGCCATTCAGCGAGATGCACATGGGCTTGCTCTGCGGATGATGGTGCAGCGGCGGCGGCTTGTGGCGCAGCTTACCCGAACCCGTCTCGATGTCATGCAGGGCCGAGTTGCTTAGGTAGAGCTCACAGACCAGATTCCAGGCGTCCTGCAGGCAAAATAAATACCTGACAAAGTTCTCCTTCTTCTTCACCGTGGTGGTGTTCAGCCGCGAGCAGGACTCTAAGATAAAGTTGAGGTCCTCCGGGCCCAAATTGTACACCACAATGTCGTTGAGATGCGAGTCCACCAGCGCTATGTAGTAGATCATCCACGAGGAGGTCATCTGCTTGTAGAGATTGGCAGCGTACTCGATGTTCGATACCTTCTGCATGAGGAACTTTAGGCCGGGACGCGAGTCGAACTCCAGGGCGGACATCAGGTACTGCTTGACGCAGCGCAGCAGGATCTCCTTGGAGCGGAAGTCCAGGTCGTAGTCGTGGCTGGGCGTGGCGGCGGAGGCCGCGTAGTTGTCAAAAATGCATGTGGACACCGCCTGCGGCACGCACTTGAGCCGCGACAGCAGCAGCTTGGCCACCAGCTGGAGCAGCATTTGGTTGGCCAGCAAGCCCACCACCAGATTCTTGAACGGAATCCGAATGACGAAGTTGTCCAGGTTGGAGTTGAAGCCATTGTTCAGGGGGTAGAGCAGGAAGGAGTAACTCCTGTCGTCGGCCAGCTTGCACTGGGACGAGGCACTGGGCATGGGCGCCTGGCCCTGGCCCGGCTCCCGCTGATTGTCCGAGAGGAATACCTGCTGGGCCAGCGCATAGATGCGGGCCAGCTCCTCCAGGCTGCTGTCCCGCCGGGCGGCCACCTTCACGTTGGCACAGTCGCCGTAGAAGCTGTTGGACTTCTCGTGGAAGGCGAACGACAGCTGGCGCAGGGGGGCAATCGTCACCGTGCAGGCCCGATGGATGGCCGAGCAGGCGATCATCCACTGCGACTCGTTGAACAGCATGCCCGTGGAGAGGATCACGTGCTTGAGGCAGGACACCGAGATCCTGGCAATGGCCTCCTGCGACTGTGCCGCACACTCGATCAGGACCAGGAGTAGCTGCTTCAGGGCCAGCGTCGCCGAACCCGAGATCTTTGTGGGCGACTCAATGAGATTACTTCCCCCGCCGCCGCCGCCGTTAAGGCCTCCTGCCGCTCCTCCGCTCTTCTGCTGCTCCTCGCTGCTGGCAGAACTGGAGCTGCTGTCGTACTGCTGGCCAAAGCCCTGCTGTTGATGATCCTGGACAACCGGCGAGTGCAGCTGTTGCTGCTGCTGCTGCTGCTGCTCCCGCTCGATCCGCTCCGTAACGAACTTCAGCTTCGAGTAGAGCAGATTATCTGCCGGATGGACAATCTGCGCCAGTCGCGTCTTGGTGCCCGCTCCCAAGCGCCTTTGCTCCGGCACCGACTTCTCGATAAACTCCACCACCAGGTCGGTCGTCATGCAGCAGCAGTGCTTGAAGTTCTTCTCCACCAGCTGCCAGGAGGCGCCCGTCTTGTTGATGTACCGCAGCCAGTCCTGGATCATCGGCACCAGCAGATGGTTGATGCAATAGAAGCCAAAATCAATGCCGGGGCTGGCCAGCAGGTTCTTGAACAGCTTGAAGATCGTCTGCAGGATGGGCGCCTGGTGGGAGTAGGGGCAGACGATCAGCGAGTTCGTCAGACCGTCCAGCAGCAGGAACCACACTTTGAGCACCCCCGACGGCTTGTCCATCTCATCAATCTTGACGATGGTGTCCTTGTCGATGTGCAGCGACCGATAGGAGATCATGTACTGCTCGTTCCGCGTCTGCAGGTAATCGTTGCCGAAATACGTAAAGTTCTCCATCGAACTGGGTATGTTGGCGTCGATGATGTGCGTGTACGAGATGCCCTTGATCTTGTACGTCGAGTGGAAGTTGGGGCACTTGGGCATGCTGTGCATGAAGCCCAGAATGCTGGAGCAGCGCTCCAGGAAGCGCAGCGTCT
The DNA here is from genome assembly GCA_008042635.1 of Drosophila nikananu. Lineage (NCBI taxonomy): Eukaryota > Metazoa > Arthropoda > Insecta > Diptera > Drosophilidae > Drosophila > Drosophila nikananu. Next base: position 2,815 of record VNJV01012096.1, read on the forward strand.
CGTGGAGGAAGTCCGTGGGCCGGAATGTATTGTCCTCCTCTTGCTGCTGCTGCTGCTGGTTAGAGCCACTTCCAGTTGTTCCATTTCCTCCGGATCCACCATTGGAGCAGGCATTGTTGTTGCCACCGCCAGAGATCTCCAGGTAAGAGAGCAGGCAGAGGATGCAGTCCAGGCCGGCATTGGCAAAGACCAGCGTATTGTCCGAGTCGAGGAACACCCGAAAGATGTCGATGATGTTGCTCATGTTCAGCATCCGACTTCGCGCGTTGCGCAGTGTTCCAAAGAGTGGCCGCCATCCCGAGCGAATCTCGGTGCGGTGAGCCTCCACCACCTCGTACAGACAGGCCACGATCTGGTCCTGCACATCCACATCTGTGTCCATGCTCAGCAGATTCTCGAACGGCTTCAGCAGCGCCTCGTTGAAATGAAAGTAGGGCAGCTCCGACTGCTCCACCAGCAGGGCCGTAATGATGTCGTGGATGTACTCGATGGCCCGCTTCGAGATCATCCGATCCCGATGGCAGGCGGCCTACAAGGGAAAGACAGAAGAAGATGATAAGTTTGGGGATAACTCTACTCGGATATCCATCACTCACATCCATCAGATGCGGTCCCGTAATGGCCCAGACCTTGAGCACATGCAGCAGCGGGCGGGAGCTGCGGAATACCTTGAGCGTGACATCGCCAATGCGATGGAGGAGCAGCGACATGGGCAGAGAGTCGAGCTTCTTCCAGCCCTTGCTGGGCCACCAGATGCGGCTGCCCTTGCGGGCCACCTGGCTCTTGTACAGCTGCTCCCGGGAGGCGCGACACAGGTGCTTGAGGAACTGGCACAGCGACGGCAGGCTGAGACGCTCAGCGGCATCGCCAAACAGATTCTCCGCCTGGTGGGACAGGGCGCACAGCACCTTGGAGGTGTCGCTCTGGCTGAGTAGGACTGTCTCATTGGTGCCGGAGTAGACCTTCAGGATGGAGGTAATGTTCGTGTTGGGGCTCTGCATGGGCGCCTGCAAGAAGCTGTAAACGTCCACGCTGCCAGGAGTAAATTTAGGCGTTTAGAATGACTCTATCTAACGGATCGTTATCATATTCACAGCTTACCAGGTCTCATCATCGTCGATGGGTATGGACGAGAGATTGAGCTTGTCTTGGGCATTGCCGTTGCTCAGCTTCTCGCCCGTCTCCAAGTCCCGACGACTGCTGCCCGGTGAGGCCGATATGGCCGGATTCTGCATGCTGAAGATCTCGTGCTCCAGCTGGCTGACATGGCGGCAGACGGCAAAGATGCTGGGCCAGCAGTCGGCGCTGTAGCTACCCAGATTAAGGCCGCCGGTGAGCACCACATCCATGGACATGGCCTGGCTGGCGGAGATGCGGGGTCCAGAGGTCTGACAGACATTCGAGGCCAACAGATTGAGTATCTTCCCGGCCAGATGCTGTAGATTCAAGCTGTTGCTGAGCGTGGCCGCCTGCCAAATAAAGAAAATATGAATAAATCAATAATCCTGAATAATCTGGAGATGGTCTATACTCACCGAATGCAGTCCATCCAGGCACATGGCGTACAGGGCCTCACCATTCGACTTGTTGGCCTTGGCCTTCACCCGCAGCGTGCGCTTGGACAGGGCCACCAGCTTGTTGGAGGCGGAGCTTGTCTGCAGATCGCCCAGTCCCGAGCTGAGCACGATGACCATCGAGTCCCAGCAGCAGGTGAGCAGGCGACGGCATAGCTTCTTGGCTGCCTCGCGCCGCTTGTCGTGCAACTGCTCCTCCTCCTTGTGCTTCACATTGGCCGTTTGCAAACGCTGCCACTCGGAGAGCATCTGGGTGGCGCCCAGTCCGCCGGCATCGCACAGCATGTCCACGAGGGCGCAGCGTGGACCCATGCCCTCCAGCTGCTGGCGCGGCATGGCCTCCAGGACGTTGCACACCGTCACCGATTGGTAAAGCTCGCACAGCCACGGCGAGGAAAGGTACACAAGCACTCCGGTATTCTGGACGGAGGTCACGAACTGCTGCTCCGACATGGGCACCAGTATGTCCTTGTGCGAGGCTCCCTGTGCCACCTGCTCGTAGTATCCCGCTCGCATCAGCTGCAGGCTAAGCAGCAGCGACGAGTATATGGCCAGGTAGATGCCATCCGCATTGATGGCGGTCAGGTTGTAATCGAAATCCGAGAAGTTCATGCTGTTCTCCTGGCACACGGCCGATGCAAACTCCTGCATCGCCTCGTCCAGCTCCACGCAGCTGCGCAGGCGCAGCAGCTTCGGCACCAGATCCTGCCGCAATGCCCTGGCAAAGTCCCTTGCATGCTGTCGGTCATTGTCGCTGTCCGTCCGTATGGGCATCACCGGGGCCTCCAGGTGCGAGTACGGCCAGCGGTTCTCCACGCGCGATGTCTCGTCGCTGGAGCTGCTTGGATCATCGTCCTCGGGTCCCTCGGTGTCCCCGGAGCCATTCGAGGCCGCATCCTGCTCATGGGGCGGCTCACCCTCACTTTCCGAACCCGACGACGTTTCGAACACATTCTGCCGGAACTCCACGATGGCATCGCGATACGGCGCCGGGAGCCGGGCCATGCTCTGGTAGGTCAGCGGGCCAGAGTAATCCGCATCCTTGAGCAGCTCGTGCCGTCCATTTACCACCTGGACGATCTGGTCACTGATCATCGACTCGGTCAGTTCGCCGCTGCAGAGCACCTGCAGGCTGTCCAGCAGGGCCACCATGCACTCTACACTAGCCTGCAGGCTGGCCTCTGTGGCGGTGCCTACTCCGCTGGCTCCGTAGGCGCACTCCTCCATGGCGTCCACCAAACTGTAGAGGAATATTTTTTAATTTAAAGGAAATACTGTGATGTTTTCTTTAAAAATCAAATACTTACAGCCGGAACAGCGCCATCTCATCGCTGCAGCCTTGGGCCGTGTTCTTGTCCACATAGAGGATAACCGCCAGATCGATGAGACGCTCTGGACTCTTGAAGATCTCCCGCACGCAGCGCAGTGGCTCTGTGCGATTCTGTGGTGCCGGCAGCAGGAGCATCCGATGGAACAATGCCTCCAGCATGGGACGCAGGGACCCATGGGCGCCGGCAATCCGCAGCAACTGGATGGCGGTCAAGTAAACGCAACGGGCCTGAGGTCCATCCAATCCTGGGCCCGTAAAGAAGCCACGTGCCTCGTTCTCGATCATGTGCAGGGCGTCCCTGAGTACAAATTCAAAATAAAAGTGAACTATGCCTTCCAGGTTTCAGCACCACTCACTTGTAGGTAAACTTCTTGTCCAGGTTAATCCTGCCGGGTGATCCCAGTGCTGCCGCCAGCGTGGGGCAGAACTTCTGCCACAAAAAGGAGGTGAAATGCGGATTCGCGTGCACATTGCGAGGCAGGGCCGAGCTCAGAGTGAGGATGCACTCTGTGAGGTACAGAGAGCTATGGTTCTCGCACTTCTTGTTCGGCGAGGTATTCACATTGGGCTCCACCAGGCGGCTGCAGAGCCACTGCATCACGGGTATCACCTCGTTGTAGACGGCGGAGGCCTGTGTTTGGGTCATCAGGCCGGCGGGCGCAGTCTTCTTCACCTCCTCGGCCTCCTCGATGAGAAAGGCGCAGAAGGTGCGCAGGCATTGCGAGGCGGCGGCAAGGGAGGCAGCCTTGGTGGCCCGCGAACCCATCTCCCAGCATTCACCGCAACGGGATAGGATTTCGATGAGCAGCCGGCCGTTCAGGGTGCAGGCCGGTGAGCAGGCCATGGCCAGGAAGAGACGTAGGACATTCACTACCGTATCCTCGCTGCTTGTCGAGGGCAGGATGCCATTGGTGGCCCGCAGCAACTGGGAGGGTAGCCAAACGGAGTCGTCCTCCGGCTCCAGACCGATGTAGAAGCGTTCGTCCTTGATGACGCGCTGGAAAAAGGGGAAACTTGTTCAGTACATAAGTTGCGCAAAAGAAATAAGCAAGGAAGGGAAATCAAGGATATGGTTTTAAAGAGTAAGGAAAGGAAGGACACAAAGAGCACGAACCGGTCAGGAATTATTGATTACCACATGGTGAACCACTCATAAACAAACGTCACTTCCGCTGACCCCAGAGAATTCCCAGCAATTAGCCCCGTCCCCGTGGCCCACATTTAACATATGCCACGTCTCATGCTCCACATCCCTCAGCCCACATTTCCCATGTCCATTTCCCGTGTCCAATGTCCACTGTCCATTGCTATTGACCAGTGTGTGTTTGTGTGTGCACAGGGAATGATAAATCCGCTTTGTGTGCCCGGAAATTCCGGCCGGGAAATGTATGTCAGTGGTTGTTGTGGCCATTGTTGTCGGGTTCACCTCTCCGTGGCTCCTGGCTCCTGACTCATCGTCCTTCTTCCTGCCCGGCCCCGTGGCCTATAATCGCCATATCGCCAGTGCACTTACATGGAGGCCATTGAGTCCCATCGTGATGAACTTAGGCCGCTTGGTGTCCAGCGCCATCTGCAGAGCGGTGAAGCAAACGGAGCGCAGCTCGTGGGAAGGATCCCGGTGGATGCCATGCTGTCGGTACAGCTTATCTGCAGAGGGAGAAAAACAAAAAGAGTTAATAAATATAATTATTTGAATACATAAGCTAAAACTTTGAAAACATTTTTTTATAATAACTGTGTAATACAATTTGTTGCTATTTAAATATATGTATACATATGTATTAAGATTTTATTAAATTCCAACTCTACCAACTTTGTTTTGCCAAGTGTAAATCCACGGGCAGAATTAGCGCTAAGTCGCCACGATTAACGGTTATCGCCTGAGAACGCAAGTATGTAACTAATGTAGGCAGTAAAATCTGCCGCGATAAGCGAACGGATGTATTTGAGTGTGTGTGGGGAAAACTCCCACAAATCGTTGCCTACTCTTTTGCAACGCCAACGCAGAAAAGGCACAAAAGCCCCGCAACAAAGTCAGAAAATCAAAAGGAAACAATGAAAAGATTGAGTTGTGTGAGAGTTGAAATACCCTGCAACAGGAAGCAATGGTATCTTGAACTTTGCTTGCCACAAATATGTCAAATATACATAAATATTGAAAAATGTTGTGAGGAAAGTAAATATTTTACTCTTAATCCATTAGACACGAAGTTAATTTTCTTTAATCACAGACCACTTCTTGTGCAAACCCAAATGCCGCATCGCCGATTGGCAGGGCAGCGTCACAAAGAAAGTGGCAACTAACGGTAAACAACAAACACGGCCCGCGCCAACAAAAACTACGACATTCGCCGAGGCCAAGGAAGAAAGGAAATGGCGTTATTGCATGCGCCTCTCGTTTTTGCACTCCCCTCGCTCCTTCTCTTTCTTTCTGACTCCTGCACTTGAGTAAAAAGAATGCCGTTACCTGAGGCGTTTAAAAAACTTACCGTAAGCGATTTGCGCCGTTTGCCGTAGCGCATTGTGCTTGGTGCCCGTTGATTCCTTGATAACCAGTAAAAAGAGGTCTTCCATATTGCCGTTTTCTTGCTCTAGCTCTCTCTCTCTCCACACTCCTTCTTTCCGCCTTGATTGCTCTGCGTGCGTGTTCGAGTGTTAGTGCTCGCCAAAAAATGCCTTGGTTGTGTTGGTGTGGGTGTTTTTCTTACGCCTTCAGACAGTTTCTGTCGGTCTCGTTGTTGTTGTTGGTGGTGTTATTGTTGTTGTTTCGCCCTTGCACGACATCAATGGTAATAACAACAACTCAATTAGCGCCGCCTAAAAAATGGGAGTAAAATCAATACAAAAGCGAAACAGCAACGGCAAAAATATGCGTTTGGCAAATGTGTTTACATGCACATGGACATATGTACATATGAGTGTAATTATGTATGAATGTGTTGCCGCCATATGTAACCTAAAAAAAAAAGGATAAGCAATATGCGCTTTAAAAAGGCAATTTCTGTGGGGAACTTGAACATCCAGCGGGATTAAGACCCAAGCATCCTAAGGGAAAATTCAAAATATTCAGGAAGATTTAGCCTCGACCCGAAAACAAATTTATCCACGAAATTCCAAGGGTCTTGCTTCTGGAAATTCATATTCATGGCCACAGGAAAAACAAAAACAAAAATTTCTGGACATTTTCATTTATTCTACATCTAGAGTTTCCTGAGAGATTTCAGTGTGATTCCAAGGGGATCAGAACTGAAGAGCACTCACACAAACACTCACGCTAGCACACACACTCACACACACATACTCACCCACTCACTCTCTCACACACATATGAGGGAAAGTTACAGTTGTGGGGGAGGGCGAGTGTATTTGTGTGCTGTTTTCGCGTCATGTCACTTTTGCACTTTTCAAAACTTTTGCCATTGCAATTCTGCACCTTCGATATGTTCAAACAGTGTGTATCCGTTTTCCTTGAAAAACTTTTTCTCACATTCATACATGCACACACAAACACACGGCACGACAAACACGGACACACAATGCAGCCAGGCAGTGCAACGGGGAATTTGCGATTCCACTCCATATGTCAACTTGTTTTTAAGGCTCCTCACGAGTTTTTACCGTTATATGTATATACTTGTGGTATTTACCATTTCCATTGTCGAATATGGCCATAAGGAGTGCTGGCGGAACTTAAGAGCAACGCAGACCACCACTTGTGGTTTTTGTTTGCTGCTATTGCTTCTGTCCTGCTGTTTTTCACTTTTCCTCTATCCGCTGAGTGGTAAATGTGCTGCACTTGTCGTTGGATGCGACAAATGCTGTGTGAAGCGAAACGAAAGCACTTTCTCCATTTACGACGGAGTGCGCACGGCTCTCGTGCAAGAATGCGCATGTCGCAGGAGCCAGCTGTTCGATTGCCTATCGTCTATCGACAGCTGAATTTCAGAAAAATCCAGGGCCAATTCCATTTTATTTAAGCATATTGTGGGATTTTTATCCCTACAGATGCATAAATAGGGAAAATCTAGGAATCTTTAAAAAATGTCCTTAAATAATTATTTATATTACAGGTGCAGGATGACAAGGATCCTTAAGAGGTATCTATTGATCCTTTGCATCCCTGTAAAACCTTTGGAATTCCTGTTTGTTAATAGCTCGACAAATCAATAGGCAAAAATATAACTGGAGTTTGCAGAAACCCAACATTTCATTAGTAATTACAGCTTAAGCCCTCCCTGGATTCTTCTTTAAAAAAAAGAGTTGACCTGCCCCATTTCCACAGGTGGTTTGCTGGGCAGCTCTCTTTCTCTCCTTCTCTTTTTCACTCTCTCACACTCAATATTTATGTCCGATTTTTAAATGCCATTAATTATATTTCGCATTGATTTAAATAGCTTAACTGACATATTAAAATTAGGAGAAAAAATAAACAGGACTCAGTTGCATATCAAAAACCATTCTTTGCTCTCATGACATAGAAGACTAAAAAGTGCAAGTGCAGATTCCTCATTTCGCCTATTTCACGGGCTTCGATTTCCACAGACCGTCGTTGAGGAAATGGTACGTCTCGATGCCGATGCCCTTGTTCTTCGCCAGACTGTGGGACAAGAAAATAAATTCATGATAATGTGTAGGTAATAGTTAGCTACATGCACTCACATTTCTTCTGTGGAGAGTGTCAGCAGTCCGATGGCCAGCGCATGCTCCTTGCCCTCGGCCATGATGGCCACTACGGTGCTCTTGTCTGCCGGTGTCATGCAGGCACCCGGCGATGTCAGGCCCGGACACATGACGTTGGCCCCGCTCAGGACAAACCGGATGGCACCCTTGTCCACCTGCTGCATGGTGACGAAGTAGGGGAACTTGTGCAGCAGCCGCAGCGTGGGCATCCACGGGCCATCGCGGTGGCGGAAGAACACTTGTTCGCCGGCTCCGTTCAGTAGCAGCTCGATGTGGTCATGGCTGCGGGGATGGGAATCGAGATGTATAGTAAGGCATGGACATTGGAGCGGGCGACTGTGCTAGGGATGACCCCTCCTACCACTTGGCGATGCGGTACGAGTCCTTCTTGGGCAGGATGAGGTCGATGTGTGTTTCCAGCTTCGGGTACGCTTCCAGCAACTTGGCCCGGATGCCCTTCTGCACCGACGACTTCAGCTGCTGGATGCTGGAAATGCTGTCTTTCTCCTCGAACCTGTGGGGTTTGGAGCGGTGTCCTGGTTAGGCTGTGCCTGGCCAACGGAGCCCTATTCTATACATACTTTTTGAACATTTTGCACGATTTCCTCCTTGTGTTTGGTAGAAGTGTTACCAGGTAACCAGATTTGGAAAATACTCGATCGACATTCAATCAACAGTAATCTGGTATTTTAGTTTGTTGAACATTTATCGATTCCACAAACATTATTACCAGTTTAGCTTGTTTCAAGCTAAAACTAACATATTTTAAAATAGAGAAGCTTACAAAAGTAGCAACCAGCTAATTTGATTGTTTATTTATTTTATAAAAATATTATATTTTTTATAAAAAAATATATAATAATAATAATGCTTTCCCGCAATCAAAATTTTTACAATATTTGAATGAAATTTGAGAAATGGTAATTTTGTATTATTCTTGAATTACGGTTTTAATTTGATCAAAATCGGACAACTATATCATATAGCTGTCATAGGACCGATCAGAAAATTTTGAGGAAAAAATATAACTAAGCCAATTTTTTCACATATTTCATAAAATTTGAGACATAGACACTTTGTATTATTCCAGAATTTCGGTTTTAATTTTATTCAAATCTGACCACTATATCATATAGCAGCCTTAGGAATATATATATAAATTCACTTAGTTCGTTCGAAACATTTCTCGTTCGCATCATTTTTCTTTCACATCATTTATCTTATGTCAGTACCCGAGAAAACGAAAAAGTCAGAAGATTTTTCTTCTTCTTCTTACTTACTGCAAGGGTATTTAAACTTCGGCATGCCGAAGTTAGCTTCCTTTCTAGTTTTTACAGGAGAACTTTTCTGCATTCAAAACTCGATAACTAATTTTTGGTCAATTTTCGACAAGTTTGACGAAAAATTGGGGGGGGAAAAAATGGTTAAATTTTTTGACACCTTGAAAGGTTTTTTGATCATAACTTGGCTTAAACTCAACCGATTTCAGTCTGGTTTGGTTTTTTCTTCTTGGTTTTTACAAGATAACATCTCTGCATTCAAAACCCAATTAAAAATTTATTTCCAATTTCTTCTGGTTAAATTTTTGGACACCTTGAAGGCTTTTTTGATCATAACTTGGCTTAAACTCAACCGATTTTGGTCTGGTTTGGTTTTTTCTTCCAAGTTTTACAGGAGAACTTTTCTGCATTCAAAACTCAATTTAAAATTTCTTTCCAATTTTTTTTGACGATGTAACCTCTTAAATTTGTTTTATAAAAATGGGCAAATTTTGGTCTCAAAAATCGCGAACTTCTTCAGTAGTTTTTTGATCGTAACTTGGCTCAAACTCAACCGATTTCAGTCTGGTTTGATTTTTTCTTTCTAGTTTTTACAGGATAACATTTCTGCATTCAAAACTGGATATCTAATTTTTGGTCAATTTTCAACAATTTTATTTTTTGGAAAAAAATGGGAAAAAAAATAAATTTCCCAATGAAATGGGTTCTCTGTGGAACCTAGGGGTTGAGCAACAGCCCAATGAGCAGGAAAAGATACGAAATAAAAAGCTTAAGCTGGAGCAGGAACAGGAGTCATGTTCTCGCATATGCGGGACACTTACTTGCGGGGGATCACCACCACCAGGGCCACAGCTAGAGAGGAGTGGTGTCTAGCCGAAAGAAGACATCGTGACGGCTCCTCTTAGCATACGCCCAGAAAGAAGCTGTCCCGCCAACAATACACACATTTGAGAGTTAAATCTGCTTCCTTTATTTACATGGAACTTGGATTCATTGGGCCACCAGTTATGTTATAGTAAATATAGCCACTTTAAACATTGATATGCAGCCGAGAAAAATAAGGTGATTGAGGTGAAAATGCCCGCGAACAGGCCAAAATGATCGCCGGAATTCTTAAGAATTTCCCACATACAGTTCTCGTTGTGGATTTCTTGCTGGTAGTAGTAATGGCTGATCACAAGCCAGATCAGCTGGATCACGACGTGCCAGCGACGGCACCGGCTAAATATGAGCGACAGACAGATCACCAGACCACTGAACATATAGATCCATATCCCGGGACAGTTATACGACATCATGCAGTCTGGTGTACAGCCATCAAATCCCAGGTGAAGTTC
>VNJV01012098.1:0-16903 GCA_008042635.1 Drosophila nikananu
TGCATGTGTTTGTGTGGTTTATGTAAGTGTGTGTGTGTGTTAACCGCAGCCGAATATTTGATCTCATTTAATGACCTATATTTATTTATTTGTGATTTGTGATGTAACTCCAAGATAATTCCAATGCAAACACACACCCTCTCTGCACAGCAAAACGAAAACGAAACCTAACGACAAACAGAATGAAAAAAACAATGGAAAAAACTGATTAAATAATGTGTTTTATTTTTACAAAGCAGCAAATGTGATGCTAGGAGCCAAAAATCATCAGTGAAAAGGATAAACCCATGGAAAGTCTTGAGGAAACTTACTCTCTAAGGATCTAGGACTTTATAATACTAAAGATTGTATGTAGCATTAAGATGCATAGCGCTTATTCTATTTTTAAATTTTTTAACGCTCTCCAATTTGTCCATCGAAGTAGCTAGAGAGAGAAAAACAGAGAGAGAGAGAGTGGGAGAGTGGGAGAGTACTTCAGCTGCATGCGCGTTATGCATCTTAAAAATCATAGGGTCTTTGTAAAAAAACCGAAGGAAAAACCTATATTTGAAGTATTTATTTTGATATTTCCAAGGACTCCCATAAATCAGAACTCTCATAAATCTGTATCCTTGAATAATTCTAAGAAAAATACTCTCTTGTGCTCTGAGTATTTACAAAAAAAAAGCAAAGAGAGCAAACAGAGAGAGAGCAAGAGAGCACTTGAAATGCATTTGCGTTACGCATCTTGACTATCATAAGCTGCTTGTAAAAACCCAAAGTCAAGAGCCTCCACTCTTAGCATCTTTACTTTATATGTACAAATATATTTTTAATATATATTTTTGTGACATTCCCCAGGGATCCCATCTAATCAGCTTTGGCACTCGAGCGACCCACTTGAGCTTTTTAGATAATTGAAATGAAACGCAAGGCAGCCATTGGACATCGTTAACATTTGTCTTAGAATGTATTTATAAATTAATAACAATGGTAGTATCAGGGGTATATATTAGATAACGTTAACGAATAGATCCTACACACAAACACACTGAATATCAACGGAAGTTGGATGATGGATGTGTTCGTGGCAGGAAGTCGGATGAATATCGTGGGGGCTTTTGCTTAACTCTCCTCTCTTAAGTATCTAGTATCTCGTTTTGGGCTTTGGCAACGGTTCTAAACTATATTTATATAACATATATATTGTATATATAAACGTATTTACAAAGCGAAATAAATAGAAATCGCTGCTGGAAGCTACTTCGTCATCGTTTAAACCTAAAAGACAGTCTTAGGCCATAAAGCAAAACAAAAAAAAAATATTAATAATAAACAAACATTAAGGAGAGTCTAGGTAAGTCCTCAATTAGCAGCAGAGACCTTCGAGGATATGCTAGTTCTAAGCGAAAGTAGTTGAACCCCTCCTGGTGCCAGCACCAAAAGGGTTTAGGTTTGGGTTTGGTTTTCGATTTCCTGGCCTCCTCCTCAATCTCTCTCCTAGCTGGTGCTGCAGTCCCTGGGGAAGAACACATTCATCTCGATGAGGATCTGCAGGACAATGAACACACCATACACGGTGAATAGGGCCACGCCCACTCTCTTGGTGAGGCGATAGCCACTGCAGCTGAGGACAATGAACAGGGCCACCGTGGAGATGATCAGAATGAGGATATTGTACTCAATGCCCTGAGTGCCCACCTGTTGGGGCTCACCGCTGCCATAATGGATGCAGTTCTTGATGAACCAAGGCACGCCCAGGGACAGCAGAATGGCCAAGGAGTTGGCACCCAGGGAATTGGACACGCCAATGCCATTTTCACCTGTACAAAAAGCACAAAAAAAAATATTATAGAAGAGAAATTGTTAGAAATTCAGCAATTCAACTCACCATTCCTTAGCGAAATGAGACTGGAGACTGCCTCCGGCATTGTGGAGCCGGCGGCCAGGAACGTGAGACCCATCACAATGGTGGGCACATGAATGGCCACACCAAAGGCAGTCAACATCCAGACAATTAGGTAAGCATTGCCGCCAATGCACAGGATGCACATGATGAAGGACAGCGGATACAGGCGACGGTACTTCATGGGATGGGGAATGAGCAGGGACAAGGTGAACTTGATGGGGAAGACAAAGATCCACCAGAATTGGCCCAGGCAGGAGGCATCGCGGGGATAGATGTATATGCTCTTGGGCAGATCATCCTCCTCCTCGTCCTCGCCATTCCCTGTGAGATTATTCTTCAATTAGTAATCTTTCCTTGTTTTATTCATTAAGAAAGAAGCACTTACAATGCTTGGAGTGCGTCAGATTGGCGGTGGAGGACATTGACGAGGTATTCTCGGGCAGATTTACCACAAACAGACCATCGCCAGAAAGGGGATCCTTTTTCAGGGGCAACTGGGCCTTGGCACTGTTCTCTGGCGGTTCCGTGAGATCTAAAAAGGGGATATTATTTAAAAAATAAAGTTTAAATTAGGTTTAAAACCTAGAAGAACTCACCGTAACGCGTGGAGAAGCAGCAGTTCATGCGATCCTCAATAAACACCCTGATGGCGGGCATGAACTTGTTGTTATTGAAAGTGATCAGATAGTAGAGCACCAGGAAGCCCATCATGATGCAAGATTCTATAAAGCTAATGCTGCCGCCCCAGGCCAGGACCAGCAGGATAATGGTATTGAAGATATAAATGAAGCAGTCGCGGGCTATGGGCCACCAGTCCAGCTGCACGGGCTGGGGAATGCAGGGAATTCAGAAGGATTAGTCACCTAATTTGGTTATTTATAGTTATCTATTTTTAAGCTATTTCTCATCATTATATTTAGTTATAATTTGGACTAATTTAAGTGGAATTTCAAAGCGAACATCCTTACCTTATCGATGGCCAAAGCCGCCAGTCCCGCCACGCCCAGAGTGTTGAACATCAGGGAGCCTATAATTGTGCCCAGACCCATGTCAGAGTCCAATATCAGAGTGCTGATCGTGTTCGTAAAGAACTCGGGCATCGAGGTGGCCGTGGCCATAAAAGTGGCCGCCGCCACATCCTTGGACAGATGCAGATCCTCGCAAATGCACTCCACCGTTGGCAGGAAGTAATCATTGCAAATGATGGCCAATAGGATAAAGAAATATATCGCAGCAAAGACGTGCAGCGCCACCCAGCCTTGACGGAGTTGATCCACTGGAGAATAAATCATAATATTATAAATATATCATTAGCATATCAAATAAAAATAAGCTTACACCCTGATAATCCCCTTTCGATGTCAACGCGGCGTATGCGTGATAATTTCCAAGAACACTTTAATCATTTAACCGGCACCCTTAAAAACGCCCACCCACTCATGCTGCTGGACACATCCCAATCTTGGGACACATGGCAACCGTCCACGGATTAGATACGGAAACGGCCATCGATCCCCACTAGTCATTGCCTAAATTTAGGCCCAACCATAAGCGCTTTTGTATATTTTGGCTTGAGACACCGTAAACACGGCCCGAAATCTTATCGCGCGCCCCTTTGGTGGAAAGGAAAAAAAAATGAGGAAAATCTAGACCTGCTGTTGCCCCGGAGGAGATATCTCCATCTGGGCGGTGTAAGTGCTCAGCGATAAGCAAGCGATTCCCCGGAGTGCCTCAGTCTCGCGTGTCCGCGTGTCCACAGCGTCGAATCTCCACCAGGTACTCCTCCGGCCACACACTGCCGCTGGCATTAACCGACCGACTATGCGCTCCGCCTGATTTATTGGCTATTGAATTGCCGCTTTGATAGTGCTGATAGTGCGAAGCAGGAAAGGCATTGGGCCAAGACACCGGACAAGCGGATGGCCCACACGGGACATTACGGACAGGGGTCATGGACAAGTTCAAGATCGATGGGGAATAATGGACAATGGATAGTTGATGGTGGGTAAAGGATAAAAGATAGTATATAGTGGATATTTAATAATGGATATTGGATAATGGATAATGGATACTGGATAATGGATATTGGATAATTTATATTGGATATTGGATAATGGATAATGGAAAGTGGATAATGGACAATGGATAATGAATTATAGATAATGGATACTGGATAACTGGATAATGGATAATGGATAATGGAAAATGGTTAATGGATCATGGATAATGGATCATGGATAATTGATTATGGATAATGGATAATGGATAATAAAAAGTGGGCAGTGGTTAATACATAATGAATAGTGGAAAGTGGATAATTTATGGTGAATAATGAATAATTTATAGTGGATAATGGAAAATAAAAAATCGATCCTGGATAGTGGATAGTTGAATATGGCTAGTGGATTGTGAATAATGGATAATTTATAGTGAACAGTTGATAAAGAACAAAGCATAATGAAAAATGTTTCCGTGGAAAATGGATAGTGGATATTTAATAGATCGCATCGTTGATAGTTTTCATATATCGACTTTAGCATCAACTATCCTTGCAGTACCGATAAATTGCTATTTTCTGCCATCTCAACAAGTTGAGGTTCAAGTTTATTTACCCGGAACCTGCCCACCGCAAACACAGTTCCGATTTAAGTCACCACCGGATTACGGTTATCATAGCGCCACTCTGATATCAATGGACAATGGGGGACAATGGACAGCGGATAACGCCACCGGATAATGCCCACGGACAAGTTCAAGTTCAAGCTGGATTATCATTTATCGAAAGCACATTAATTTGGAATTAGGAAACCGGAATAAAGTAAAAACTTACCCGTAAACAGGTCGGCGAACTCGTCCATCGGAGAGCCCTCATCTTCGCCCGGACACGAGGCACGTGGCAGAATGTCCAGGAGCAGCTGCTCGTCGAAGTACCGCAGGGAGGCCTCCAGAAAACTGCTATCGTTGCCGGGCTTTGCTACAAGATAGAGGAGAAACAAAATACAGAATTAATCGATTTTGTCATCAACGCAGTTGCCAAGATGCATATCTCGGCCCTGACTCCCTTCCCGGTTAATGGTAAATGGTTAATGGCGATAAGATTAAGTCGGAACTGGAATGGCAATATATATCAGAGCGACAACCAAAACAATCCTCACTCAGACTGACACGACAGCCCGTGCAATTATCGCAATCAAGATCACCGATCACCTATTTGGGGTATATAGGTTTCCTGGTTGGGCTGGTTGAGGGTTCGATATAAATTTATATTGATATTATATCGGAATGATAAAGAAATTATATCGAAATAATATTAAAATAATAGGTATCTAAAATATATAGGAATGATATGATATGAATATCGATAAAGTATACAAATTATATCGGAATTGTAAAGGAAATATATCGAAATGATATCAAAATTATAGAGAAGATGTATTGAAATTTTACATAAATGATATTATAATTATATGGAAATTATATTAGAATGATGTCCAAATTGTATTGAAATTATAGTGGAATAAAGAAAATATATCGAAATTATAAAGAAATTGTATACAAATTATATAAAACTTATTTAGATACGATATAGAAGTGAACAAGGATAAATTTTAGCATAAATAACCTAGTTTTAATTGATAATAAATTAAAGCAATTAAAAACCAACAGAGGAGTTAATATTAAAATATATAAAGAAAAAAAAATAAATAATATAAATGTATAATATTCTCCGTTGTTGGAGAATATAGAAGTTATATGAGAATTATATGAATAATATCGAAGCTAAACTTGAGGATAGCCTAACAGTTGGCCGAATAATATTATGAATAGTATTAATTAATATTTAAATAAATATTTATAAGCTTATATTTATAAGACTTTTCTCGAAAATTTCGAAAATATGTTCCAACAACTTTCTCTTTTGTGAACTTTCTCCTTGAAGAACTTTCCAACTGGCAGGGAACTCTTTGAATATAAAAATACCATGAAACTTGTTTTGTATTTAGGTAATTTTTTTTAGAGAATATTTATGTTTAGTCATTTTCGATCTAAGAACTATTGAAAATAGTTCCCGGGCTTTTTAGTGTTCAATCAGTGACTTTTGCCAGACTTCTTGTTTAGTGTTAGTCACACGACTATTATGATTTCATTATAATTTCTGCAGTTCGCACGAAAAACGCTCAAGAAAAACAAAAACATTCCATTCACAGTCGTGGTCAGATAACCAATTATATGGCTCCACCCGGTGGTGTCGGTGCAATTAGACTCGGCACAGAGCGGGGGTGGTGGTGGTGGCTTTAATGCTCCACCAACGTTCTTCCCACAATACCCAACGATTGGCAATATTTTACAACATTGTTTTATTTGACCATTTGTTGTGTGCTGCTATTATTATTATTATTATTGTTTCGGTTTAGCAACAATTGCATTGGCGGCCCCAAAATAACTGCGACAGTCATGGACACCCGTTGCTCGATCATGACGATGATTTGTTGATGTTTGGTCTTAATTGTTTTACAATCTCTTGCGAAGAGGTTTCGTTTCTTGATATATATTTCTTGATATTTTCCCTGGCATTATCTCGCCAGAAGGGCGAGAAGTTTTTCAGTCTAGGTCTGGGACAGTTTTTGCTTATCAGACTCTTGATATTTATTTTTTATGCCCCCCCTGAATAAGCCATGGCCAATGCCGCCGTCGGATTGTCGTGGCCCAGTCTTGGGACTAGCCCAACCTCTTGACCCGATTTCAATATGACCGATCTGAGCCCATTGTTCTCGCCACAAATTGCGTGCTAGCTGCAACATCGACGCAACATCGTCACCTTGCGATTGCAGCCGCGCGACAAGAGCAATAATTGAATAATTAGTAGCCATCTTCAGTTGGCAAACAAAACGCGGCAAAATTACACAGAAAAAATAGACATTCCGAGGCACAGAGAGGGCGTAAACAAAAAAAAAACGTTTGCTATCTTACATTATTCCAGAAAACAAAATTCACATTCACTCGCATGTGGCGCGTCTCGTGTCTCGCCGAGAAGAAAACTCTTGGCCAACTGAGTGCCACTATTAACTTGGTCAACATCGGGCATCGGCATCGGCATACACAGCCTACTAGCTAGCTGGCTTTATTATTGCATCTGGAATGCATTTTCGTCGCAGAACGTGTCTACGAGTAAATGACGGACGACCCAAAACCCGAACCGAGCCACAAAACCGAACCAAACACACACCGGAGCCGAGTTGAGCAGACAAACAAGTTTATTGAACTTGTTGGCCAGCAATCGTCAGCGGGCGGAGGCCTGAGCACTGCAAACAATTGTCAAATAAATTGAATAAATAATTAACTTTGATTTATCGAAATTTTAAGTATCGAAAAATATCTATGGCATACTGAAAATTACATCAACTTTGATTTATTGAAATATTACCTATCGAAAAAATCGATTTCATATCGAAAACAACAGAACATTTTATTTAACGAAACAAAAATCATCAAAATATTTCGAAAATACCAAAAACTTGGAGGTATCAAAATTTTAACTATCGAAAAAATCGAAAAATATTAATATATTCAAAACATATACGAAAATCCCTTTTCCATTATAATATATTGACAAAAAATATTTATTTAAAATACTGAACATTTTCAAAATGGAAGTAATTTAAATTTAAGAATTGTAAAGTTCAAATTTAACATTAACATGGTGACATTATGATTATAAAATATATATATATATATATGTTGTTTCGATTTTAAATCAACTTACCATGACATATTAATATTTGTATACATAAGAAATATATAAAAATGAATCTTATAAATATTCTTTCATATCACATTGCTTTGCTTTGCCTACCAATCGGTTGTATTTTATATTTTTTAAACCTATTAGAAATTTTGAAGAACAAAAAACAAAAAAAAAAAAAAGGATATTGAAATTGACAGTGAATAACATGGAATTTTGGATCCTCCTGCTGCGCCACTTCCCCCTGCTGCTGCTAATGGCCCCCAATGGCATACACGGCCTTGGCAAAGGCAACTGCAGCCACCTGCAAGATGTGACCTTGAAACTGACTTGCAATAGCGTAGTTCCGGACTATATATTTCAGCTATATCGGGACTTTCGGGCACCGGTTAACACGCCCTACAGCGTCTGGCAATCGGATTCCTCGGACATTGTCCTGGTCTCCTTCCACGACAACATCTTGCATCGCTTCGATGCGATAAGGATTGACCACTATAATCCCTCGGACATGCTTCACACCTTCAGCGTGAGGACATCGAGGGGATACAAAATCTTAAACCTCCGGCCGTCCCTCCTGTTCTGCTTTTCCGTGGGCCTGCGGTATCCGATGGAGCTGCGTAGCAGATGCCTGGGCAATGGCCGGACCGTGGAGGTTGCCACGAGTCCGATCCTGCACTATGCCATGGATGACTTGAGGGTTGCCAGGAAGGATGCCAGCGCAAGTTTGCACAATCCCTGCGGAATCCTTCTAATCGTCACGGTCTTTTCCATTGTTTTTTGGCGAAAATCTAATTCATGTTTAGGTTAAAATTACAAAGGAATGGAAGTGAGCGAATATAACATGGTTTTTTATTTATTTTGGAAAAATATGAGGGAGTAAGAGTTAAGAAAAAATATGCGGAACTTGCCTTAGTTACATAGGTAGCTAGATCTAGGATGCTGGTATGGATTTTTTGCATCTAACAACATGCACAGAGAGAAGTAGCCCACAAAAAAAATATGTGTGGTTAAGTAAGAATTTTGAGAAGCGCAGAGAAAGGCGCTAGGTAAACAGGAATTCTTACCAGAGAGCGGCTGGCCCTAGTGCGCTCTCTCAATCGCTCTCTCTCTACTTTCCTCTTTGTCTTTGCCGCTCTCAATCTCTCTATAGAGCCCTTTTTTCGGTCTCTCTCTCTCTCTTTTTTGGCCTCTCTCCCTTTTTTGGCCTCTCTCTCTCTCTCTCTATCTCTCTCTCTTTCTCTCTTTTACTCTTCATCTTGCTCTCTAAACCTCTCTCGCTGCAACGCATTTTAATATTCTCTCTTTTGCTGTTTCTCTAGAACTCTCCCTCGAGCTAATTAATTTTTTTTTTCTATTTATATCATTTTGTACCCCTGAATTTCTGCCAGTGCAGCAGAGTGCTTATGAGATATAGTGGAAAACCCAAGCGTAGCGACGATCATCGCTTCAAAGTCGAGTTCGCTTCCAGAGAGTTGTTCGGGACGGAAATCGGGGAAATTTGTGGCGCTGAGGGAGCCCACCTTGCCAACGCCTCGTTCAGGGCTAAATCGGCGATTATGGGAAGCCCCAGACCTCGGGACCCCGCCCACCGATCGAAGCGATTCAATCGATCGAATCCGATCCATTGTGCAACTCTACGTTGCCAAGGCTCCCCCCGGCCGACGACTGCTTGGTAATCGATAATCGTCGCGTTTTTCTTTGTTCCAATTAGTGCCTCCAGCGAGGGCCATCCGAAGAGTATCAAAAATAAAATGCAAATTCGTATCAAAGTCGCAGCCAGCAAATCGAAGCGAAGGAAAGAGCTTACAGCTGGCGCGAAAAGTGCTGGGTAATTGTTTGGTAAATATTATTTATTCGGTTGGGTTAGCTGCCAGTTGGTAATGTTAATGGTAATGATAATGGTTGTGGTAATGGTTATGCGCCATCACTGGCCAACAAAAGTTTTAATTTTAATTGGGGTCTTAAAGGTGTTCCATAATAACACTCCCTTGAATTGTAACAAAATAAACACTGAACTAATTAATTAGATTTGTATAAAGTAAAGTAAATAAACAGGCAAAATTAGATGCCAAAGTAATCTAAAGGTCATGACATGAAAAAGGACATGATAAGGGCAGTAATAAATGGATTAAAGCTTTAAAGATAGTAAACAATATTTTAAAACATATTATTAAACCATAAAATTAAATCCCTAATACAAAATACCTGCAATCCCTTGAAGTGTAACAAACTATACACTGAACTATTAAATATTTTCTAAATAACACCCATGCATAATCACTTGCTAAAGCCAGCAAATGGCCATGACCTGAAAAAGGGCATGCTTAGGGTAAGCATAAATGGAAATGAGGCTCCGAATATATTTAAGAATACTTAAAAAAAATATTATTAAATCATAAATTCGACTTAAGCAACCCTCTCGCTTCGTGACGCTTCCCTTTAATTGTTTTAATTTCAAGGGAGCTCCCGGGTTGTTAGATTAGTTTATGTTTAGCATTCATTTTTTGAGCTTATTTTTGGGATGATATTTGAAGTTGACTTTATTTTTACCTTAATTTGTTTGATTAATTTTGAAGTTTAATTAGTAAGCATATTTTTTTATCTTAATCTTTTGGCCTAGTATTTTCTGTGTAGCCCTTTGTGGCCCATGTTGTCTGGTGTTTGTCTCACGTTGACGGACAACGGAGCTTGTTTGCTTGTTTGCGCCGGCAAAACAAAACAAAACCAAACCAAAGAAATGAAAATGAAACTGAAAACCAGAGTCAGCACTCTGTAAATAACTAACAACAAGAAATATCTGTGATGCTTGGTGGGAAAACAAATGTAATTACCGATCTTTGGATCTTTGGATTACCGTCATCATCATCGCCAAATCGAAAGCGAAAAGTCCCCCCGTTGGCACAGTAGCCCAAAAAAAATAAATATAAACAAAAAAGGTTAAGTGAAATTCTTCCCTTTCATCGTTCTAGCGAAAAATCGGAGAATCGGAATTACCTGGGCCCGCGGTGAGCATATTAATGTGTGGGCCAGGCCATCGTATTTATAGAACCACCGATCCCCCGATGGGAATTTGGGATTTTAGGGAATCACCTGGCGGCTATCGTTTACCAATCGATTACTCCTCCAATCTCCATTATGTAAGCCGATTATGGCCATCATGATGATAATGATGCTGCATGCCGAAGTTCAAGATCAAGTTCATGATTCGACACAAAATTTGTTAAGCAAAAATAATAATTCATAATTGTTGGAACCGATTACCGAACCCATTTTTGAATTTGATTATTTTCGTGGAATATTAATAGGAGGAATAATGGAGAGTTACTTGGAATATTTAGGGGATTTAAATAAAAAGCTGAAGAGAATAGAAAATAATATAAATAAGAAATGTATAATAAAAAATGTAAAACCATGGAAACATTCGTAAATTAATAAGTTACTCATAAAATTTACAAACAAAATTAAATAGAAAGCTAAAGATAAATAATAAAAAATAATAATATGCTTAATATAAATATAAATAACTTTATCCCAACCATAAAAACATTTTTTAACGCTTATTTGAAAAGCTTTAGGAAATAAATGCATTGTTCTTTTAAAAATGAATATATAAATGTTATTATTGGTTACAGTCAAAGTTTAAAATATATAGAAAAATCGAAATATCTTAGAACTTATTCCAAAATTTTTGATTTTTCATATATAATTTATTTATGTTGCCCAATCAAGGGCATTGCTTCCCTTTGTTTTTTTCCAAGAAATCTGTCTGTAGTATTATTATTTTGTTCAACATATTGACAGTTGTAAAAATTCCCCACACCGATTTCCAATTCCGATTATTCGCGTGAATAAGCCGGCGATAATGGTTGTGTTCCATATCGTGTCGGGCCATAATTCGTAATCGAAAAAGAAATCTGAGAGAGTCCACAAAGGAAATTGACTTGCCGGCTTGATAATAAAATTGCTGGCACGGGGCTGCGCGGACTACGATTTAAATGGCATTAGATAGTGACCATCCGCGATTTATATATATACCTATATGTATATGTTACTAGCATATTCCAAATCTAAATCCCTGCTACACTGGTCGACATAAATCACTGGCAAGCCGATAAGCGGCGGGTGCAAAAAAAACCATCTAGATGGGCCGCAAAAACCAGTTGGTCCTCCAAATCCCCAAAAGTGCCCGGAAATCAGAGGAAATAAGTGCTATTTGATTGATCGATCGATCCATTTAACCCTTCAGCGGATAAGTGCGACCTGGCTGAGCGCAAAACCCACAAAACTGAAACTGAAACCCAAATAGTTGCCATTTCGGGCGACAGGAAGTCTAGATAAGCGTCTGTCTAGTTGGCTGGCGATTAGAATTAGGTATTTCGAATAGGGTCTAATGGGTTTTTGGGGGCTGGCAAATATTTGGCACACTTATTTCCATATTTTCCGCCTTGTTTTGCCCCCCTGCCTCAGCGCTCAATTTGCATTTCCCGGAAAGGTAAACATTTCAAGGGTCATGTAGGCTTCAAAAAATATATACTGAAAGTAATTTGGTATATCATGGGACTAAGGTTAAAGCAAGCTAATATAGTACATTTTATAGGTAAGACATCTGTTTGATTCTGATTGTAAAATAAAATAAAACATTGGTTTAAGGTACACATAATAATTATTTTCATTACTTTTGATAGAACACTCTTTTAAAAGGAAGCATAAGAGCCAAAAGTTTCAATTTTATACATAATTTATATGTAGAAATGTTTTTAAGCTAATTATTAAATATTTATGTTACTTATTTGAACAAAATAAAAGCCTGTAATAATGTAAATGCAATGTAGTACAAATAATATCAAAGCAAGTGAAGATGACACTTTGAATAAAGACAACTCATTTTAAACGAATTGCAAGGTTTTTTTTTAATCCTTATAAATTGGATTAGAAAAACCTTTGTAATTAATTAAAAAATATTATTGACAATTATCAGAATAAATTAAAAGTCTTAGTTAATGTTCAAAATTATAAATACTTAAATGTCAGCAGTAGAAAATAATATAGAAAAGTTATTTACAGGACAAAATAGGGGTTTCAAAAAGAGATTACAAAAGCCCAACTATTAAATATGGAATATTTATTTTTAAGGCCAGCTAATATAAATTTTTTTTAAATATGTATTAAACAAATAATTAAGGCATTTTGTAAGTATTAAACTTTTCTTTTGTTTGGTTTATATATTTATTTTCTGCATTATTTTCAGTTACATTAGGTTATTATTAATATTATTTAATATATAAATGAACAATTATTTCACCAAAAATCTTAAGTATTTCCAATACTATATTGCAAGCATATTTAATTTTTAATTAGTCTTCCTTTTTTTTTGCTTTCTTTCTTGGGCTTGAAATTTAAATACACAATTATTAAATAAACAGACACTAGGACCCCCTTATAAAATAGATAAACATTTTCTGGGCATTTAAGGCTTGCTTATGCTCTGCTTTTCGTTCTTAACAATATAATTATTCTTAATTTTAAACTCACCCTCGGCCTGGGTATCCGCTATGAGGCTGCCACATAATACCACGAATAGGCCCAGTAAGAGGGCGCCAGTTCTACACATTATGCGATTTTCTAGTGCAACTTGAAAGCAACCGAACGGCAAAAAACAAAAAAAATAAACAACTTCAGATAATACACGTGCTTTGGGCGGCGGCGGGGGGAAACACTCAAAGCTGCAGCTGCCTTGTAATTTTTTTGTATTTTTATTTTTTAATTTTTTTTTCTTTATTTTTGCATTAAATTGAGTTTTTATTTCTTATTTTCCGAAAGATCTTAAGGGCCTGGCACACGCGGCGTATGCGCAATGCAATGTTTTTGCTTTTGGTTTCGAGTTTGGTTTCGGTTTCGTTTCTCTTCGGTTATACGGTATTTTTTTTGTTCGGTATTTCGAGCTAACGGTCTTTCGAACTTTCGAATTTTCGAATCTTTCGAACTACCGAATTATCGAGTTTCGGACTTCCGTTCTTTAGCTTTTCCCCTTTTGGCGCCAGCAACCCGCTTGGCTAGAATTGTATCGCACAACTAATTAAGTGCGACCAACTCGCGCCCGTCTTAATAATAATAAAAAGGCAGCGCCGTCGACGTCGACGCTGGCCGCAGCAGCGGCAGCGACGCCAGCCGAGGCAGCGACTGCGACAGCGTCGGGCGGTATTGACGGTTTTATAAAGATATCTCTCTAGTGAATGTCTCTAGTCAGTCACTCTTCGCCTCGTTGTCGTTTTTATGGCGCGTTCTATTCATTCCCCGTTCGTTCTCAGCTCCTCTCCTTTCTTATCTCCTTCGCTCCTTACTCTCAATTTTCTTTCGGCTTTCTTTTGGCGGACGGAAAGGCGGAAGGTAAAACAATGAAGTGAAGTGCAGTTCATTGAGAATAAAATGTGAGTACTTTGGGGATTGCCCACGGGGCGGGGAGTACCCTGGCGTTATGCTGGAGGTAAGGCTCTATAAATCCAACTTAAGGTATAAAATTAAAGAAATTGTTGGAAAATAGATTTTAAATTATTTCTTTACCTAAATCTCTTAATGTTTCCTAAAGTTATACTGAATTCTATGCATAAACTACAATCTTGGGAATTATAAGGAGTAAAAACATGTTGCTCTGCAACCATAAGTGTTTCCCAACATGTTGCCAGCAACATCTGCTTAGCTAAATTTTTCTTTTAGATTTAAGTTTAAATAAAACTGGTAACAAGGGTATAAATTTAAGAAAACAATAAGGATATATATTTTATTTTAGCTAGATACGAAATCTCTCTTTTTATTTCCTTAATTTCTAGTTAAATCTACACTTAAACTACACACTTGGGAATTATAAGGCATTAAGACATGTTGCTTAGCAACATGTTGGCCAGCAACATTCGCTTAGATACATCTTCTTGTGTAACTCCGAATAGTTTTATTAGCTCAATTACTGGGATTTCAATTATTTTAATTTTAATTTACAAATTCCCCAAGGCTTCTTTGCTACCCCAACTAGTGGGTATCCAGTGGTCGCTACGTTTATGCTCAGCCCCAAACATAAAGCTGTAAGTGCACGGCCGTGTGTGGTGTCATTAGTATACCAGTTACCCTGCTGATAACAGCGGCCAAATAGCAATTGCCCCGACATTTTATCAATCTATTGCCAGTAGTCACTAACCGCGTTGATCGCACACGATCAGGATACAGTGCGGCACGTAAGTGTAAGATCAGCTCTACAAAAAAAAATCGATTAACTAACAGTTAAAAAACGTGTAAGAAGTCAGATTTTATTAGTAAATAAATCATTTTGGAACAGCGTATAGTAGCGGTAACAATAATAATAAACAATTACAAAAAGTCTAAACTAATTGGCTTTCCTTTAATTACTCGTATTATTTATTATTATTTCCCCCAGTTTAAATCATTCCAAGACACTGGCAAACAAGTAAACAACAAAAAATGAAGCGTGCTCTCTCCTCCCCCTAATTGTTGTTAGATAAATGCTCGAATTTATGATGATTTTACGGGGCGCAACGCAGTAAAAGCAATTAAAATTTGTTAAGCAGGGGATTCCGTTGGCTGAACTGTGTTTTTTTTTGCGCCACACGAGTTACATTATTTTGCGTGCGAGTGATTTGCACCGATTTAATCTTTGATATATGGATTTGTCATGTCACCGGGCCACTCTTCGTTATCTAAATTGGTGTTATCCTGAGTGCGGGTGTCCTCAGGATAATGCTGGAATCAAGGGGCGAGGTTCCCACACAACGATTGACAGCCCATGATAACTGAAATAAAATAAATGAATGGGAAATCGCAGTTAGACGGGGTTTTAATTAATTCAACACAAAGTTGTACTCACCTTTATTTTAGAATAAAGCTTCAAGTATTCTATTTTACAGACTGTATTCTTTCATTTTCATAATATTTTCAAACAACAATGTATACGCCATTAGTAAAAACAGAAATATAACAAAGCTTTGCATTTTTTTTTTTCCCATAAATTTTTACTTTTACTGACCCAAAAAGGCATTGATTTAATGCTAAATATGCTTAAATTTAAGTATAAAAAAGTAAGTAATAAAAAACAGCCTGTACTTTTTGGTTTTTATCACGTTTCCCTTTGATTTATTAATAATAAAAATCTATAAGCCTTGACTTTTTGTATTTTTCCATAAATTATTACTTAAACTGACAGAAAAATAACTTGATTTAACACTAAATTAATTAATATATATTCTTTCTTTTTTATTACATTGGAAATGTAATTTTTAAAAATAATTTATAAATAGGCAGGCAATATTGTTTCTTTTTTTATTACATTTCCCCTTGAAATATTACGCATACGCCCCGAAATTAATTAATTAATTAATTACCTTTTACTTTAAACTTTTTTCTAATTTTCCCTTACTTTTAACCTTTACTGACACATAGATTTAAAACTAAATAACCTAAAAGTTCACTAAAAATTAAATAAATAGGAAACAATTTCCCGGCTGAAATATTACGCATACCCCCCACGTGGAAGTTAGTAGAAAACATTTAAGCTTCGCTTTGATTTTAATTAGAGCTTAGTGAATGAAAATATATTTAGTATATTTAATGAATAACGAGTATGTGAGTCGTGAGCACATGTATGAATTAATTGCTCCAGCCACATTACGTATACGCCGGGTGCGAAGTAATAAAAATAAAGGAGCCCTGCCTTCGGAAGTGTTACAAATCCCCCCCTTTGATATATTAGATTTTCATTCATTAGCTCACCGATTCGTCACCGATGACGTCGTTATTATTTTGACCACAAAGGATTGTAAATAATAATTAAAAAATCATATTGCGAGGAGAAAGGTATATTTTCGTGTCATTATCGTTTGCCGATTAGCGGCCAATCAAATCAGCACGCTTCTGAATTTGATTTCGATTCCGATTTCGATTTCGAGCCCCCTGTTTATACTTCTTATTTTTTCTTTTCGGGGGTTTCGCTGGGTGGCCGGTGATGACGTTGCTACCCCACGACGACGACGACGTCACCGGCGGGCATTCAATGGCGTAGCCAGCTGTCCCAGATATAGATATTTATATGTGCAGATATAGGGGGGTATATCAGTGTTCAGTACATGGGTATATCAATAACCCGACGATAAGTCAGCAGCTGCTGGCCTCCATTGCACCTGACTTTTGATTTCTGTTTAGTGATTTCGACAATTTAATGCTGACAGACAGGTTGAGTTTTTGATTTGATGCGACTTAAGTCGGGCGCC
>VNJV01012118.1:0-13221 GCA_008042635.1 Drosophila nikananu
AAATCCATTCGGCATCGATGCTGGTGCCGAGATAACAAAATGTTTGCTGCCCAGCCTCAATTGAGTCGTACTCGCAGTCGCATCGCAGTCTTGGCCGTTCCGACGTTGCGTATACGCCAAGTGAACAGGGCCAAAGAAGCTCGAAAACAAACTAAATAAATACGAGCGAGCAGATGTGGATGCACTGGAGAAATAAGTGTGAAAATTAAGGTATTAATATGCGATTGAGAAAAAAATTTCTTAGATAATTAAAGTTTAAAGATGTGATTGAGAAAAAAATTTCTTAGAAAATACTCTTGTACCCTAGTATTTTTAGATTTGTGAATATCTTTTGTTTAAATAAGTGCTTTCCCTAGATTAATGATTTGAAATAGTAGTACTTATTAATTTTGGCACTCTTTTATTCTTTTTAACCAAGTGTCCAAGTTTTCCTAGTTAAATTAGTAAATTGTTTAAAGTCAATTGAATCTATTTAATTAGATGATTTAGGGGTATATTCCAAAGATATTAAAAAGTGATCCTTACAAATATTAAATAATTAAAAACCTAACAATTTCCCCTGTGTACGTTTATGTGCGTAAGGAGTAAAGTAAATGAAAATTGGGGAATTGGGAAAGAGCGGGGTGGGAAATAGACTATCCAACTAAGCAACCGAGAGAGCGACTTATGTGCAGTGCAATGTCACCAGGACGAGCATAAAAATAAAAATAAAAAAAGAGAACACCACACTCTCACACACACACGCATACATATTTATGTTTTTAGCAGTGACTGTTTGCTTTAACCCCGCCGCCGCCCCTTATCCGGCCAAGCCGTCTGCACAATATTTGCACAGTTATCCTTTTTGTTTTATTTGCTTAGCGCTTCTGTGCAAAGCGGAGGATAACGAAAGACTATCACGAGACCAAGGAGTGGCTTGCCGGGCGTGTCGGGGCAGTGCAAGGATAACCCCGGGCGCCCAGGCACTCGGGCCAAAGGGCGGCATTTCGGCACATCATCATCGCCATCATCAACATCATCATCATCCACTCGAGCAGGCAGCCCTCGGATTAATGTTTGTTATTATTTTTTCATTTATCGCATATATTCCTATTGTTTACCCAGTCCAATGTCTGTTTGCAGAGAGCAGACAAGGAGTGTTCTTTCCTTCATTTCTCACAGCTCATACTTTGTTTTGGCTCCTTTGGGGCTTGAGATTGTCGGGATTTTGTTTTTTATAAACCACTGCCAGAGTGGCGAAAAAAACCCAAAAAAATATTGGCTGGCAAAAGGGATAATCGAGATAGAGAGAGATGTCAATTAGATACTTGCAATATTTATTAAGCGATAAAAATCCTCATCGATGTGCCATATCTCGACTTTTATTTATTTTTAATTACATGACTTTTTCTAATGTAGAATCCATTAAAAAAGAGTAAAAGCGCCCTTGTATTATTTTTCAATTTGTAAGTTTAATTGGTCTTTAAAGGGCTTAGGAAAAAAATGAAAAAGTTAAAAAACGAATCCTGAAACCAATTAATTACTTGTGTTCTTAATTAAGAGCTTCAAACTCAAATTACCAAAACGATTTAAATTATTTTACCTTTTTTTCCTAGTAATTATTTGATTGGATATATGATTAAGAGACACATAATTAAATTGTCGTTTTGTAATTGAATTTAATGATTAAGCTATTAGCAAATGAAAATTGCAAATTTCAAATCAAATCCCGGCCCAAACCCTTCGCACGGCTCATTTAGTTGCCATAACACACAACAAATTATGGTTTGCGTTTCCATAATCAGCATTTTTCATTTCCTTTGGCGAGGTGTGCCACGCCCCGGACAAAAGGAATTTTAACTAAATTATGTTTGGACCCTTTGTTTATGCTGATGCCCTCTGGACACGACACGAAGGGGTTTGGTGGCTTTCGGTTATGCTGAGCCCAGAACTGCGGTTTGGGTTGGGCCAAGCCCGCTGCCCCCGGGGGTCCTGGGGCCCGTAACTGTGACAAAGGCAGAGCTAAGGACCGTGGCGGAAAAACAAATGCTACTCTATATAGCCAACTCTACTTTCAGAACTCCTGTAAGAGCCGGGAATCGTAGACCATAACTAGCATTTTCGTTTTTATTCGAAGCGTTTTTCCTTCCTTCTCTACACTGATAAAATTTTGGGAAAACATTTTTGTCTCTAAAAACATATGATGAAAATAAAACGAGTAGGAAAGCTACAAACCGAGTGGCAGAAGAAAATGTTAAAAAAATGAGGGCACATAATGGTAGGTAATTTATAGTTATAGTTATTACAAAGATGGAAGGAAGGGAAAAACGCGATAGATATTTTTGCCAATCAATACATTTTTCTGGCAGTGTTATCCTTTTTCTTTGCCGAATGCACTTTTTGCCAGTCACATTTTTCCAGTTGTGCTTTTTTGTGTCCGGCATTAGGTTTTTCAGTGGTATTAGTTTAGTGTTGGGCGTGTGCGGGCTTTTGATTTATGGTTTCGAATTGTGAGAGTTGCGTTTTTTATGTTAATTAAATTGCTGCGGCTCTCGGGATGAGCCTGGATGGGGTTGGATTCCAGCTGAAGTGCATGTTAGCCGATGCCTGACGAAGTGCACTTGGCCACCCCTTCAGCAGGCGATCCACTCCCGATTCCGGACCAAAAGCTGACCGAAACACGAACCCACCCACACACCGCTCTTTGAACTCAACTGGGCAAATGAACTGCAGCAAGCTTATTGTCACTAAATGCTGTTGACCCAGCAGGAAGGCTTGACTTGGCTAGGTTTGACTCGGCCGTCGTCCTGTTCTGCTCCCGCTTCCTGTCCCGGCTCCCGGCTGTCGTCTCCCGATCCGATCCGAGGCGGAGCTGTGGCAGTTATTAGAAATTCCATTATGCATGTGTACGGGACGCCTATGTGGGCTGTGTCAACATGGTCGTTCGGGATTCAGGACTCTGGACAGGTGGCTCGTCATCAGCGTTACACTGGCAATAATAATTAGAAATTAAATTAATTGATTTATAAAGCATTTGTAGTTGAAGGTAAATTTTAACTGCAGTTTAATTGGTCCTATGAAAATGTAGAGCAAAGGCGAATTAAAATGGGTTTAAAAACCATCCTCATTAAAGTAATAATTTCATAACATTCTTAAATATGAATTCTCGACATTATGCGAATAATATTTTGGCCAAGTGGTCGCCTACCCTGCTCAAGTCGTCATCTCATTTTCAAAGACCTGCTGTTTCTGCTGAATGATAAATCTTTCAATGGGTGCCAGCCAGCCAGCCGGGCAACCGAAACAGAAACAGAATCAGGAGCGTAGCACTAGAAGAGCCTGGTAAACATGCCAGGGAGCTACAGCGGGACTCAACAATTTCCACTTTCAATGGAAGCTGCAACAAAAGCCTATTAAATTCCGAGACAATGCTACCCACACGTACGCTTGAATGCACATAGATATTACATGCCAGCTACCCGTTGTTTGTTTAGGCCGGCTCCAGGCCTCCACTCCTCCCCTGATATGGAAAGCGACTCTGCAAATTATAATGCTGCGATATTCATATTAGGCCGCCTCGCTCTGCTCCTGTTTGGCAGCTTGTTTGCTTTGCACGGCTTTCACGTTTTCGAGAAATCAGAATTCAACACTCAGGAATTCGCATGAGAACGCAGCGTTTAGGCTGAAATTTTGAAACTCTCAAACCATTGAACACAGCTTAGGGGAGGCACCCACAGCGAATCAATCAGGTGCAAACTAAAACTATCCAAAAACTATGCTGAAATAAAATTGGAATATATAAACTAGTAGCAGATGTATTTATACTTCAATAAAATTAGTTTTTTAATTTTTAAGTGTTTTTTGTGATCTAAAAGAATAATCAATTTCACTTATAGACCTCTAATAGTAGGTTATCAGTAATTCTAAATAAAAGACTTTTTAAATTATAAACTATTCTTGAAGAAAAATGTTGTTCAAAAGGTTTTCGGACTTATTTTATCGGATTTATTTTATATGCTACATTATTCTTAATATTCCCTTTTATTATTTAATCGAATATTTTCCAAAACTCTGAGGAAACTGTACAAAATGTCCAATGCCTCCGGGAACTGGTGTCAAAAAGTGGCATCATACTTCTCAATTTTGGCATCACTTGCGGTTTCATCGCTCCTGACACCTCCCACCAGTCCCAGCATCCCGGCGAATGACGCACTCCGGTCGGATGCCAGATTGGAAAACAATAAACCAAAAGGAAAAAACAGGATGGTGCGGGGAAAATGCGGTGAAAAGAGCGTGAAAAGTGTTTACTCTCCCGGCAGATGGCAGGGCATTTCTTCCAACGTCCAGGGAGCACGACAAAGAGAATGGAAACAAACAAGGGCCGGCTGCATTGATATTTAGCAGGCAGGCAGGGGCAGGCAGTCAGGTAAATCCCCACTCCAGATCCAGGAGAAATCCTGACAAAAAAAGAACTAACAACAACAGCATGAAATGAAGAGGGCCAGGTGGGTCCTGTTCCAGGGGCTTCGCTTTGGTGGCTGCCATGTAAACAAATCGCAAAAGGATAAGGACAAGGCACTTGTAAGCTGGCACTTAGCAAAATCGAACAAATATGTGACTTTTGCGCAAACTTTTTACCTCTCCAACTATATGCCACTGCGAGTGCGAGTGCCTGGGAGGAGTGTGTGTGGATTTATAGACATTGTTTGGCTGCCCTTTGTTGCTTTTCCTGGGGAAGTTGTGCACCCGGCTGTGTGCTATGATTTCTTACTGCTGCACTTTCCACCTAAACACTAACAAGCAAAGTTTTCCCAGCAATAAGCAAGTATTTGCGGTTGCATTTCGCTGCTCCGGCTCCTGCTGCTTCTGCTGCTCCTGCTGCTCGGAAAACTCTCAGCGGGCGGGCCCCGGCAACTACACTTTCCAATTTTCAATTGGCAAACAAGCAGAATTTTCGATTTCAGTGTGCAAATATTTATGCGGCTAGCAAGGACTTTAAGGCACTGCTTAAGTTAAGTTGTTCCCTGCCAGGTGTATAGTGGGCGTACTCAGCTAAAATGCAACTATTTTTGGGCTGGTAACAATTTAATTTGAAACTTTTGATATATATTAAAAACTTTCCTTTTGGAACATATTCCTTATGGTTTGTTTCACTCTCAATATATCTTTCGTTTGTAAGTATTTAAATTCCTACAAGGTATCTCTCAGTCCTATCTAAAATGTCTGTCTTACATATTTTCTTTTTGTAATATCTTGTTTGCTCCTTGTCCCTGGCCAGGACACACAGGCAGTTGGCCAATTGTGCTGGCAGGCCCCGCTGGTCATTAAGGTCAATGTGCAGGAATTCATTTTACAGCCTGCAAATGGAGTAAATGTTAAAGGGCAGCTCAACAGCAGCGGCATTGGCATAATGAAAATCATGCCAATTTTCTCTGGCATTTTCCTGGGAGTAAGCAGTCGCCGCCGAAGATATCGCCTGATATGCAAACAACTCCCGAAGGTAATGAATTACGCACAGCTGGCATGTAGGGAGGGTAAAAAAATGAAAACAATTTTATTTTATTCGCCTCGCGAGAGATTTACAAGGAACCGAATCCTTGCCCTGCCTCACATTCCAACGAGCTCCTCGCTGGGGCACAAAAGGGACGCTGCGCAGCGCTGGGAAAGCCGCAAATTATGTGCCATTATTCTTAAGGGCACAGCCGCATGAAATGTGACCCAAATAAGATATAAAAAATTTTTGAGTGCCTTGTTAGGCTATGTTGGCTTGTAAAACACCCAAACTCCAGTGGGAGAGGGTCAGGACTAAGCTCCGGGCGGGTGTGCGAAAGCGAGAGGCAGTTACCGGGCTGGCGCCTTGAATTATGCTACGCATTTGTTGACAAACGACTCCGAAATGGGCGGCCATAAAGTTGCCGGAAATTGGCGTTGATTGTTTGGTAATTAATAAAACTTGGCGAGCAAACAAGGAGGTTGCCTAAGTAAGTGAAGGTCGAGCTGAATTTGCGACCCAAAATCCATAAATCCCGGCCACCGTTTTGGCTGAATATTAAAGCAGCACTTAAAACGTCGTTTTAGTTTTGGCCTAAATCATCATCAGTGGCTTACCAGCACAAATTCAGCTATGAATGGTGTATATTTGGGCTTTGGTCTAGGAGGCAACCATCAGTTTTTATCATAATATTTTCCATGCAGTGCCATCCGTTTGCATAACTGCCCCTACAAAATCCCACCGTAATCTATCAAGCTTTCCGATGGTTGAAAAACATTTATAAATCATTTAAGCACCAAATATGACAATCATTCGACGAGAAACATGAACAAAAACACGGTAGCCAAGGACTTTACAGAACAGCGACATTTTTATTACCCTTAGGGGGTAAGTTTATAAATTATATTTTTTACTACTTTCTGTAAAGTCTTGTATAACTGATGGTCATATATTGCAAGTTACTATATAAAACGGGAGAAGAATAGATTGAAAAGGAACATAAAATAATAAATTTGATTAGCTTTTTATTCGTGTCATTAACTACCCTTCGTATTATATAGCAATCATCTATGATTAGTATCTTTTCACAATAACACAATGAACGTGCAAAAGAAGGCTTCCCAGGTTGGGGAATTTATGGCAATCGTAGATACCCAAAATGCAGGGTATCAGTAAAAAAATAGTCCAGCTAAATTGAGTTTTCAGCATATTTGCATGGCGTTTTAAGCATTCGAAACCCAAACCGACGACAAAAACAACTTGAAGCGCCCAAAAAGCAAGCAATTGCGGTGTAGTTAAGCGGCGGATTATATGTTATCAGTGTCGCCGCTGCCGCCGCCAAGCCTGCTCCGGACAGTATTTTAATAATTTATTAAAATAAATACACTAAATTGGAATCCCCCGGCTTTACATTCGTATTTAATTCCATCACCGATTTTTCCCCATTTTCCCATCCGTTTTCCAGAACTCGTTGAGTGCGCGCTGCGCAATGTCAATTTAATCATCGAGCCACCGGCGGTGCGACGGGGTCAGCACGTGGTGCTTCGGTGCATGTACGACCTGGAGGGGGCACCACTATACTCGGCCAAGTTCTATCGCGGCCAGCTCGAGTTCTACCGCTACACGCCCGGCGAGTTTCCCAACACGAAGGTCTTTCCCTTTCCCGGCATTCATGTGGACGTAAGTACATCACAGATATTATACATTTACAACCAGTTACGTAATTAAGCAAAAGGGATATCGGATATGGGCTCAACTATATAATTTAACTTGTTAATGTTCTTAGAATACAGTTAGTCATAGCATTCATAGGCAATTTAAGGACTAAAATAAATTTATCTCTGAACTGAAAAATTTTGTTAAAGTTGTTTCATTAATAATGATATGGAAATTATGACTGTACATCAAGAACTAGAATAATAAATAGACATATTTAAATGTTTCAATGTGTCCTTCTTTTAAAAGTACTTGTATGAAATAAGATGATATATACAATTTTCCTAATATCTTTCAATTTTACTTATCAATATATTATTCATAATTAATAATACACAATTCATTTATAATATCATAATTAAGTGTTTTTGTTATTTAAAGCATTCTTTGTAAATAGCAAATATACCCTTTTCCGCTAGAGTATAAAAATGTGAAGAGCGAGTAAATAGAGCTGTCAGGAATTCTGCATTTTCCAAAAGAACAATCTTTAAAAGCATTTCAAGCCTGATGGTATTTTCTTTTAACTCTTGTTGGAATGGTTTCTGAAAGGACCCGAAACCGGACCGAACCTCACTTTGATGTCCTTAATTGCGCGCACACTGCATTTATTTATATTGTATATTTTAAACTTTCCGCTCATGCATATTCAGTTTGGCAGTTTTATTGTTATTGGCGGTTATTCAAAAAATGCCAGGAGACACCTGGCCCGACTGCCACCGCCGCCGGAATGCCGGCTTTTGTGGGCGCTATCAACGCGCGGCTATCTGCGGCAAAAATTTCATTTAAATTTTGCCTGCTGCGTCTGAGTTTTGTCGCCCACCTGCAAAAACTGCAATCTGCAATCTGCGAAGAGCAAGGACTACGGGCTGCGGGGTGCCGAGTGCGCCGGAGTGGGAGGCGGAGCCTGAGGTCGGAGAATTGAGTCTCGGCTGGGGTAATTCTACTTTGGCTAGATTATTGAAAAAGTTTACCCAGCCGGCGGGCGGAGCTGAGGCGGCGAGGAAGAGGTCCTTGCAATTTCGTTGCTTCGATAAAGTTGCTCCGAATCTGGCTAAATATTTCATCAGGCTATTGAGTTTGTGCCAGCGAGTTTATCTTTAGTATTTTTTGTGCTCCCCCCCTCTCCCCCATCTCTCCTGTTTTCATTTTATTTTTTGTTATTTCTTGTTTTGTCGTGGAAAACTTTTACTTTACCTAGCTGAGGGCAGTTTTTCCTTGTGACTCGCTCTGCTCTGCTGGCTGCTGGCTGCTGGCTGTGCTTGTATTTGTTTGTTTTTAAGCTGTTTTAATAAATTTAAGTGCATTTCTTTGTTGGACTCGATGTCAGATTGCGGACAGCTGAGCGATGGCAGGTGTGGGGAACTCGATTTATAGTTTTTTGTTCCCATTGCAGCGGCATAACACTAAGGTTTTTGGGGAAGTAAAAAGTAAATACGAGTAAAAGCCATCGAAATGAGAGTTCACCTTTAAGTATGCCTGTGTTTCTCTGGGTGCACACACTCATCCTTCATCCGATAGTTAAGTACAGTGTCTGTTCTTCTGCTCAACAGGTATCCAGCTCGAATGCCACCCAGGTCCTCTTACGCAACGTTGGATTCGGTCTCTCTGGCAACTTTTCATGCGAAGTGACCGCCGATGCCCCGCTCTTCTCGACCGCCACCGCCGTGGACACCATGCAAGTTGTTGGTAAGTCTCAGTCTGAGTCCCATATCCCGAGTGCTGAGTTCTCAGTCCCGAGTCCTCAGTCCGCCTCCTAAGCTGATTCATCCAAATTGGCCTAAAGTGCGCTTAAAAGCTTCCCGGGAACCCGAGTGAAAGAGTGAGTGAGAGTGTCAGCTATCGGGCAGCCTTTGACATTACTCTCCTTTGATCGCCGGGCAGCGTTCCGTGGCTAAATTCTCTGGCTCTGGGAGCAGTGAAAGTTTTTCGCTTCTTTGGCAATTTGTTTTTGGCCGGGGCCAAGGTCACAGCAGCTGTTTCTGCTGGTAGCCAAAGTTTTGCTCTGAAAATTGCGTCATTAACAGGCCATTTCGTCTTTTGGCCCGATAAGCGGGCTGCCGCACCAAGGGGGTTGGCTTAGAGTGGCTCTGGGCCTGGGCCTGGGCCCATCCCCCGTCTGGGGTCATTTGGTAGTCTTACCTGTGCCCCACGCATTTCACGGCTTTATGCGTTTTAAATGAGCGTGGTGCGGCGCGCTCTGAATTACGAATTTAATCAGCGCTTCAGGGTCATGAAATCCAATGAGCAGTAGTCCGTTACGTCTTAGCAATTATTCGGCTCAAGCTAGGTGGGCAGAAGGAAAGGAATCTCTTTAAAAGGGATGCAAACAAGACTGTTCGTATATTGTTTAAACTTAGTTGATACATGGAGCACTAGAAATTCAAGACAGTCTGGGGGTAAAAGCCTTACAATTGCTTAACCCTAAGTGGTGCAGCATATGGGCCGTATGCGTAATGCGACCTGAATCCATTGCGCTGCCTCAGCGCTTGTCGAAGTTAATCTTTCTATCCGCTCGGCCGCAAGCATTCGAGAAATGCGTTCCGACAGCTAAATTCTGCTGATTTTTATGCCACTTGCTGGGCAGGATTTATCCCCTATTTCCCGCGATTTCCACCGCACTCCATCCGCAATCCCTTCGACTGGCGGCGGGAAAGCCCTGTGTGTGCGTGTGTTTGATTGAGAGCTCGTCTGGGTTAATGGCTCACTGGCTCACTGGCTCTTTGGCTCACTGGCTGCTTGTTGCCCAGCATTAAACATTCAGATGTCTGCCGTTCTGGCCTACACAGGGATAAACAAAGTTGGATCGATCTAAGGGTTATTTGCAACAGAAATAAGCATTAAATACAATATTGAGGCTTACTTTAAAACATTTTCCTCTCGGTGTAGCCTTTATTAGATTGGCATCGTTCTCGCCCTCGCCTTGCCACCCGCCGCCAGTTGACTGCTTTATATTTAACGCCGCATTTAGCCCATTTAATTGGCCGCTTTCGCGTAACTAGCATCTGGGGATTAAAGCCTTTGATCGTGTATTTGCTTTAAATTCATGAGGCCAGAACAGGCCGGGCCGTCAAGGACGCGCCGCTCGACTTATTAAAGTTTCATTAATAGCTGCGGCACTTAATTGGCTGCTCTCCGGGTCTCGGCCTTGGGTACCTCGGCTCGGTCCTTGGTCCTTGGTCCTTGGGACATACATCAATGCTGTTTCGGATAAGCCAGTTGGGAACTGACACACTGACAGCCGCCTCAAATCTCGGGCTTTGTCGGTTACTCGCCGCGCCCTGTATCCTGCGGCTTGCCGGCTCGGTTTCGGCTCCCGGGCGTTCCCGGGCTTAGGCCTAATGTCGTCGACACTAAAACCCCAATAACTTGCCGGCTAAACAATAAATTACTGTTACCACCAGCTGGCAGAAGCCGTAACCGACACCATATTGTATTTTGGCAGAGCGAAAAATATACTGAAATTAGTGTCATATTGGGACGTCAATTTTGTCTGTATCCCATGTAAGCAATAAGCCACACTGTTTTGAAAATATGTGCATATGGTCTTTAAATCAATTAGATGTGGGTTTTATTTATTCAATATTTATTTATCCTAATTTTGTTCAGCCTTAAGCTGTGAGTTAAAGTAAATATACCTTCTATATATCCTACTTTCACTTGTCATGCGGTAAAGTTCTTGGAAGCCATCTCATCTGCGTAAACTCTCGCTTTAATTTCATCGATTCCCCGCATAGTTTTTCGCAGCCTGATGTTTTATGCATCGAGTCAGTCAGTCAGTGTTAGTTGTGCGCACTCATTCGCTTATGCAGCCGCCGCGTCCTCGGTGTAAATAACTCTGAGGTTTAATCGTGTGTTAATGAGCTCAAGTGGCAATCAGATTGCGGCCCAAGGATCCTGAAAGGAGCCCGCTGAAAGGAGGCTGCCAGCGTCTCGGCGTCTGCGTGGCACATAAAATAAACACTTTGTCCTTGCGGGGCGGGCCATTCAAGGCGCTCAGACGGTGGCAAGGTTATTACGGGTGGCAGTGGTAGTGGCGGCTGGTGGCAGGCAAAGGCTGCTGGTTCTGGCCCCAAAAGTTATGCTAATTCGGGCTTTCATTAAGTCACAGCCCCTTTGCCGCCCCGTCGGCTGGTACGAGTCAAAAGTTTATAGTTGGCAAACATTTGGGCAGCCTTAAGTTTAATAACTTAATGACACGAGTCGAAGCTGAAACCAAGTGCAAAGTAGGCTGGTCAGCTGCTAGATTAAACCC
The DNA here is from genome assembly GCA_008042635.1 of Drosophila nikananu. Taxonomy (NCBI): domain Eukaryota; kingdom Metazoa; phylum Arthropoda; class Insecta; order Diptera; family Drosophilidae; genus Drosophila; species Drosophila nikananu. The sequence goes on from VNJV01012118.1 coordinate 11,439, forward strand.
TTTACACTGGTCTAATGGCTTTAATTCTGGGGTAGACATTCATGGAAAAAATGCATACTCCAAGAGGTATAAGTTAGAAAAAAATATGAATTCCGGATAAATTCCTCAAACCAACAATATGTCTATAGGTTTACCTGATTTTTGATACCCTTAACAAGAAATTCCTTTTCAATTTTTTAGCAATTTGTTTGGGTATTTAGTCCAGTGTGCTCTTGGAGACTGACCCTCATTAGAGGGAATTTGACGGCAGAGACTCCAGGCCAAACAGCAAAGGAATGGCAAAGCTGGCCAAGAAGCATTCGAAGCTGGCCCGCAAAAAGGTCAAAATCTGCAAGGCAAAAGCTCAGGCGGCGGGGAGCTGAGAGGCTGAGAGGGGGAGGTCTGGGTCCGGGGATTGGGGATTAGAAAGCGGCCAGGACACAGAAAGTCGCCCTGGGCGACTCTGGAAAAAGAGCAAAGTTGCCGCCGCCTTTGTCATGGAAATTACTTTCTTCATTAGTTACTTTGTTGCTTTCGCCGGGTCCTGTGGCACATAGTAGTGGCTCTGGCTGTTGTTGCGGCCGGCTCCGCCTTGGTTGACTTAATTAAAAAGTTAAGCGTGGCGAGAGCGAACAGGATCTTCGTCCTGCGGTTGTGATTGAAGGGTTCTCCGGGCTTCCGCCTACACTTATGCGCCTATTAATGTGTCTTGTGTCAGGAGGTCCTGCTAATTGAATTGTCCCGGGCTAAACCTCTTAGAATTTTCCCAAGTAAGAATACCCAAGGCCTTTTTTTATTATTATGACTATAAAATATCATCGCTATATACCTGACATATACATATATTGCATTTCTTTTGCAGAGCTGCCCGACAAGCGTCCTGTGCTGCTGACGGAGCATACGCGCTATGAGCCTGGCGATGTCCTGCGTGCCAACTGCAGCACTCCACCCTCGCGACCGCGATCCGAGCTAACGTTCACCATCAACAACATGGTGGTGAGTAGCACATATATATAGATACATTCTGCTGTTTTCAACTCCGCTCCACAATCATTCCAATGAAATATTACCGACTTGCCGGACGACGACGGTCTGTTTCAATTTATTTTATGTTTTCGAGGCGACTGGAAAACAAATCTGACAGCGGGTCAGCGGCTATTTTGTGTGTTCAAAGTCCAGCCGGATCCTTTGAAGTGCTCGCTTGTCTATTCTGCTGAGAAATGAACACGAAAATGGGCTAGGACAAGACTTTAATCAAAAGGGTTCGTTTTCACCCCTTTTTGTTTCCGGCTTTCGTTTCTTATTTTGTGTAGTATTTCGCCACCATTGCGCCTTGGGGGCTCGTCCATCCGTCAACGTGGCGTATGCGCAATTTCACAGCCTGCCAGCGAGCGTGAGGATTGTCATGTGTATTAACAATGCATATGAGGCGACCGAATAGGGGAAGGTGTGTGGGGAAATAAGGTTCAAGGGGGAAGTGAGTCCGCCGCATCTGTGTCCGGAATGCTTTGTCATTTAGTTTCCCCTGAATTCAGATTTTCATGCGGTGGCAAACACCAGCCAGATCCTTTTGTCCTGCGAGTGAGAGAGCTGCCGAAATGCCTCATCTAAAAATTAGCTACAAATCAGCCGAATTTAAGTTCAAATAACTTATTTATTTATTCATTTAAATATGGGATTTGCTTTCTTTTAAATTTATCTGAATTATAAACAGTTTAATTTCTATTTAGGCTTTGATGGCTTTGACAACTCTCTGGCTGTCAGTCATTGTGTGGATTCTCACTTCTGGTTACTGTCATCAGTC
>VNJV01012127.1:0-13927 GCA_008042635.1 Drosophila nikananu
CTTCTACTTCCCACCATGGGCTTCATACTCAAATCATTCTAATAAAAAGTACAGTGGGCATTATTGAGTATCCATCCATAATTCAAGAGATAATATTACAAATTATTTATTATAATAATGCCCACTGTACTATTTATTAGCATGATTTGAGTATGAAGCCCATGGTGGGAAGTAGAAGCACAAGATCAAATCCCCGTTAGAGCTAAGAATAATATTGATATCTCGCTCTAACTTATAAGCTAGCATTAGGCAATAAGAATGTACACCTATCTCGCTCACTCACAAATCTACTTGCTGCTGGGCACCTTGCTGCTGTTTCTGTTCGCCTGGTATTCAGAAACCCCCAACTTGTTAAATTTATGTAAATTATGCCTGCATTTGCCAAAAACAACAACAACCACACAGCCTAATTTGCAAAAAACAACAACAACCACACGCCGAATTTAGCCGTTTCGCCCATATAAATTCTTCCAACCCATGATTTTTGTACCAGGCGCGCAGAAACATTAGCAAGCAGCTGATCGACTGATTTAATAATTCTGAAGTAACGGTTCCAAAAAGAGGGGAAGGCAACGACCTTCTCTGAGTGGTCAATTCAAATGTAAACAAAGAGAAGCACAAGATCAAATCCCCGTTAGAGCTAAGAAGAATATTGACATCTCGCTCTAACTTATAAGCAAGCATTAGGGAATGAGAATGTACACCTATCTCGCTCACTCACAATCTACTTGCTGCTGGGCACCTTGCTGCTGTTTCTGTTCGCCTGGTATTCAAAAACCCCCAGCTGGTTAAATTTATATGAATTATGCCTGCATTTGCAAAAAACAACAACAACCACGCAGCCAAATTTGCAACAAACAACAACAACCGTTTCGTTTAGCCGTTTCGCCCCTATAAATTCTTCCAACCCGTGATTTTTGTACCAGGCGCGCAGAAACATTAGCAAGCAGCTGAACGACTGATTCAATAGTTCTGAAGTAACGGTTCCAAAAAGAGGGGAAGGCAATTCAAATGTAAACAAAGACCGGCCATCATTAAAATTTGAAAATGTAAACAAAGACATGGTTGCATTGAGAAGCACACGATCAACATCTCGCTCTAACTTATAAGCTAGCATTAGGGAATGAGAATGTACACCTATCTCGCTCACTCACAATCTACTTGCTGCTGAGCACCTTGCTGCTGTTTCTGTTCGCCTGGTATTCAGAAACCCCCAGCTTGTTAAATTTGTTTGAAAAATTATGCCAAATTGTCAAGAAAATTGACTAGAATTTATTTTTAAAAATTGTTATGCTCATATAAAGATTTAAGAACTTAATAAAAACGAACTCTAAAATTGAAATTAATGCTTCTTAGCTATGATCCATTTCCGAATCAAATATTTCAATTGCAAACAGAAAGTGTATATGAATTTCGGCTTCCCAAAGCTTTCTTCCTTTATTGCTATTATTATTCTTAGTTTATTTTATTTTTTAATGGAGGGAAGCTTATCACGTTTTCTGTTTACTGGCGCCCACTTCGTTTTGTTTTTTTGGGAATTTTCTTGTTTTTCGGCGAGGAACTCCTGCGGGGAGAGGAGCTCGCCCTGCGACTTTGTCTTGACTCATCGTCACGAGGGCATTCAGTACCAATTTGCACTTTCACCGGCGCCGGACGACGGCGACTACGGTTCTTAACCCCGCTGGAAACGAAGTGCGCCTCGTAAAAATCACGCATAAAAAATCAGTGAACAATTTATAAATAATATTATATTATTGATAAATATCCGTGTTCATTAACCTTAGAGGTCAGCCACCTGGAGTACCGCCTTGACTTAAAGTTTGGAAATATAGAAACTTGTGGTTCGTAAATGAAGAAAAAATCAAGTAGTTCCTGATGAGAAAATAACTTGGAGTGTTTCGCTTTCTAGGGATACTTATATTATTGTAATATTTTAACTATTATTTTATAAAAAGTATATCATTTATCTTTTAATATTTCAACTAGTATTTTATTTTACGTACTTCATTTATACCAATTTAATAAAGAACGTCAAGTTAAATAGCTCAAATAGCTATAACAAATGTTCATAATTTATAACTAAAGGTCCCAAAATATTAGGCGATCCAACAACAATTTTATTTTTATATATATATAAAGCAAACGGAAATCCCAGAAATTATGCGAAAGTCTTTTTATAAGGCTTTTAAACATTGTTTACAATTAAATAACAAAAAATAAAAAAAGACCAATACAAAAGATTAGAAATGCTTGAATTTCAACAAGACATAATTTTGACCCTCAAATAAAACCAACACTTGCATTTTCCTTTTAAAACTTTACTAATTTTATTTTTTTAAATCATTTTTGCTATTGAAGCTTGAGTTAAATGAGATATTTTGTTTTTCTTTCTCTTCTCAGAGTTAATCTTTTCATTTTCAACTATTTTACAGGTGATGTAGACTATATTGCGCTTAGTGAACCTACATGAACTCCTATATATAATTTATTTGTATATATATATATATATATATATTTATGTATATTCTTGTCAACATAATTTCTTCGGCTTTGAACTCACTAATTAATAAAAGACTTGTACAAAGGTGGCCACCAATCGCAGAAGACCGGGAACCAGAAAGTTAAAGACAAATACAAAATACGAAAAACGAAGAAGTGACACTCACAAGAAGTCGGAAATTTGTGGACATTCCGAGAGAATAAAAAGGTAGGAGAGAGCTAGATATCAAGTTGAGATTCTGGAGACAAACGGCTCCAAATTCGAGTACGACCGAAGGGCACCAGGTATGATTCCGGGTGGAATGCGGCAGAAGAGATTCACAGATTCGATCAACCAATAACATGGCGGTCTGGCTACGACTAAACGCCCGGATAGAGAGGCAGCTTGGCGGTGTCCACCTTCTCCTCCACCTTGAACGAGGGGAACAGACCGCCCTGATTGGTGCGGGTGTTCTTGCCCTTGGAGTTGCCGTCCCAATGGTTTCCCGCCACCGAGACGAGGTCACCGACCCGCAGCTGCAGGTCCTCCTGTGTACGCGGCTTGTGCGCGATGACGACGCGGCGATTGTGCGAATTCTGGCCGCCATAGTAGTAGATGTCGTCCAGCGACTTGAAGCGGTACGCAGCGTCCGGATACAGCGTCTGCATAATCTCGTAGGCGACACGACAGACCTGCGACGAGAACGTGCACACGAGATGGTCGGACATCGACAGCAGATGGATGTCCAGAATGATGCCATTCAGCGCCGTGTCCGTGTAGCGCGTGGACACGGACGCCATGCGCGCCACCTCCGGGTCGCCGATGATATGGTATTGTGGATACTTTCGGCGCGCCTCTTCAATCACCTGCGCGTCGTCCGAGGCGAGGAAGATGCGCCGCACCACACTGCTGCCGTTCACTTCCAGCGTGCGATAGTAGTCCTCGACGTGAGTCATATACTCCTCGACGCTGTGGCAGGCCGCCTCCGTGCCCACTTTGTCCGTGCGACGCACATGGACCCTGAAATACAAATGATAACAAGCATACCCAAAGGACTCTCCTGTTGCTACTCACCCCACAATGGGACGCTCCCATCCCAGGTTGCGCATTCCCGCGACGAGGAAATCCCGCGTTGGCGCCTGCGGCCGCAACAAGTACTTGAGGAACTGGCCCACCCACCAAACGATGGGATCGCCGTGGAGACGCTTGAGGCGCGGCGCCAGATCCTCGGGAACGGCGAGCGGCAGGTACGGGGGTCTCGGCATAAGCGAGTCAATGATGGGCAGCACCAGCACCTGGGTGTTGGGCTTACCAGGCCAATTGTATGTGTTGGCGGTGCCGGCTTCGTGACAGCTGTTGGACACCGGCTGGAATACCTCCTCCCAGCCGCCCTTGTGGTAGCGCCATCCGCGCGACTTCAGGATAAGTGTGCGCTCGGTGGCATAGGCCACAATGAAGCAGTAGACCACATGGTGCAGCTGACAGCCGTAGCCACAGCCCTGAATATAAATGGAAAGAATAAATTATCTGAAATTAGTTTACCCCTGAATTGTGTTACTATCTTATGCCATTAAATAAATGATTAATGCGAGGCATTAAGCGGACAAGTTTCTGTCTAATCTCTGCGGCAAATACGTCCCGTCACTTCCTAGGAACTCTAGTACATATGTTTCTGTATTGTCCACTTCACGTTCACGTAAGGCTCTGAGACGTATAGAGACTTGCATATATCGTACTCGATCTGATCCGATTATTGAGACACTTCCTGAATTGGGGTAACCCACCTTGTTGAGCTTGCAGACCAGCTTCCGGGCATTCTGGCAGTCACTGGGATTCTGAAGATGATGCAAGCGGCGCTGCACCAGATCACTCAGATCGCGCGCCTCCTTGTGGCGCCAGGTCTCGTAGCCATCGGACTGGCGCAGCCGTTCCATATCGCTCAGCAGCGATCGCTTATGCTCGGCTCCCTGCAGCAGCACCTGATTGATGGACTCCTCCAGATCGGCGGCGTTTGCATGGCCGCCGGCCACCGCCTTGCGCACCTTGCCCAGCTCGCTGCTAAAGAAGTTCCAGATCTCGCCAATGTTCGTCTGGATGCGACGGCGCGTGAACTCGTACTCCAGGCTGGGCTCGCCGCCGATGCCGCCAAACTCGCCATGATCAGCGTCCATCAGATCGTTGCCTACTGGCACTGCCTCGGCCACATTATTCCAACCGCGAAGATCGGCGGGCGCCGATTCGAACATGGCCTCTGGCTCCGGACCGACAACATCCGCTGCCATCTTCGGGTTGAGGGCATCGTTCTCCAGCCTCTGCACCAGTTTCAAAGCGCTCTGCTTGTCCAGTTGGTCACTGAAAGCAAACCAAAAGAGAGGGGAGAATGCCATCAATGGGGAGTACGCTGTGTGGCGTGTAGTGAGCGGGCGCAAAGCTCTTTATTGCGTGTAATCTCTCGTCAACGTGTATGCATAATTAGGCAGGCCGATGCCGATGCCGATGACAGATCGTCACAGATCGCAGGCTGCGATGACAATCAGAATAATAGCAATGCTAATAGGCTAACCTAGCAACATGTACTCTATTAGCTCAAGTGCTTCGTTTTCTAACACATTTTCCTATTGATTCTCGATTCGCAGAAGCAAATAGTTTCTTAATTATTACTTTTCCCCTGGAAAATCGCCTTGAAATACATTAAGTAAGTTGATTTTAACCCATTACACATCCGCACAGTGCAAAGACTACTACTGGGGACTCCTAATTAATGCTAATTTCGTTCGTATACTACGTTCGTAGATTAGAGGGCGAAACCTAGCGCGAAACCTGATTGTTGAGTTTCTAATCAAAAAAGGATGTATTTATACATTCCTAAAATATATACGACTCCGCGGCAAATAAATGTACGTGTCAATGGTAATGTCCTGTCCTCCTCTATACATACCTCATCAGCTCGTCGATTAGCTGTTTGAGCTCCTCGTTGCGCTGACGCGTGTGCTCCAGCAGCTGGAGCGCCTGGGAGATGCGTCGCGCATTCAGCTCATTCTCGCCGGCCGCCTGCTGACCTTGGGTGTTGGTCAGCTTCACCACGAACACATAGACCAGCGCCACCCAGGCCAAAACGAAGATGATGAGGGCGCGGGCCCACGAATTGGCCGAGGCCCCAAACAGCTGCCGCACCAGCAGCATGGCGGCGGAGGTGTCACGCGGTGAGCGCCGCAGGACTCTGGAATCGGTAGCCTGAGGGCCGAAAGGAACAACTGGAGGACAGCTGCAGCAGCAGCAGATGTGCTTGATGCGGGGCTGTGGACGGAAGGAGGGTGGCTGGGATGCAAGGCGGCCGAAAAGTCAAGCTTAACTCCGGTCTGGCCAGCGAAAACTGAGGCGATCCACTGACATGGTCGTGGTCGGGGACGCTCCACTCCTCTCCACTCCAGCGGGGCAGAGGAACGCACACGAATTATGAGGGGGGCGGGTGCTGCTGTTTCGCTAATTTCACGCTGCTCGCCGCTCGTTCGGCTGACTCCAATTTAGAACGCTATCGCGAATGCGGACGTAGTCGTGTCAGCTGCGGCGAAGCAGGAGAAGTCGTGGCACTGAGTAACAGCAAAATTGCTCGGAATTGTGTACGTTCTGTGTTTTCTTTTGATATTAGTGCTGGCCAAATATGCGATAGTATCGATTCGCCGGGTTCTAGCTGCGTATCTAGCTATCGATGGGCAATCAAAATGAATTTGGTTCTTTTCATGCTTAATATATTATATTTGCTTTACCTATTTGAACTTTAGTTTTAATTATATTGACTCAAATAAGAGTAAGAGTTTTTAAGTAAATATTTATGACTTCTCTTCACTTTTCGATATACCCACTGCTAGCGACAGCGTTGCCATACGCAGCCAATATCCTTACCTGGCAGGACAGGGCCAGTTCGACAAAGTAACGTCTTTTCAAAATCAAACAAGAAAATCTCGCTCCAGCCTTCGCTCTCTGAGGATCCCGCCAACCTCGAATTCAACATGTCGGTGATGCTTTTTTTTCATTTCAGTTTGATGTCGTGTTCTCTTAATATTTCACATTTTATTTGGACTTATGCTACTAATAATAAAAATGATTATAATTTTGAGATGGTTTTTTTGTTTTTTTTTTTTCTTTTCTTTTCTTATTTTTGTTTTGTTTTTGTTCGGAACCCGACCGATCTGCGGGTTAAGTGGACACTCACGTGAGGAAGTCCTCCTGTTCGGTGTCCAAAGCACCCGGAGATCGGTCGATCCGGAACAGCGCCGAGGTGCAGCTAAGAGGCAGTGTTCTTATGTCTGCGCCTCGGCCTTTTCGTGGGAATCAAATGAAAAGTGATTATCGTATAAATTATAAAAAATTCAGTATATGTATAGTTAAAAAAAAAGGTTGTACACATAAAATATAAATTATATTATTACAATTACGACCACAAAAATTTCTTAGTGTTGAAATGAGTTGTTGTTTTGCTTTTGTTGTGTTTCTTCTGATTGTTGTGTGTGCGGTGTGTGTTTGCTTTGTGTTGTGAGTGTCGTCTGTCTGAGAGAGAGAGGGGGCGAGAGAGCGCGGGCGGAGGGGAGGTTGTTGTATATGCGACAGGTTTTGATTTATTATTAAATTTAAATACTTAGGTATATAAATTAATGTTCGGCTTTTATTATAATTATTGTTTTCTTTTTTCCATCCGTTTAAGATTTTCTCATTCTTTGCTTTGTTTTTTTTTTTATATTTTGTTTTTTATATTTGTATGTAGTGGGCAACTGCGGCATTTGTAAATTTCTTTATATTTAAATGTTCATTTTGACTGTGTAAAAATATCGATTTGCATCTGATTTTGTCTTTATAGTTATTTGCTTTTCGTTTCAATTATAATATTACGTTACGTTAACGCTGCATTCTGAACTCTCTGCTTGGTTTCGTGATCGGATTCTTCTGTCTCTGTTTCTGCTCCTGCTTCAGCTGACTCTGATTCGGGTTCAGATTCAAATTCTTTATCTTGGCGCGCTTCTTCAATCCTTCCTATGCTATTGAAATGTCTCTGTGGTTCTGCCTGCTGGATCGGGATCTTCTATTCTCGATTACTTTGATCTGTTCTGTTCTGTTCTCTTTGTGGCGTTGTGTGGTGTGTATGAAGGTGTTGTGTTGTGTGTGTGGGGGGTGTGTTTGCGTCTCGTTATATGTTGTATATATATATAATATATTATATGTATGTATAATTAGTTGCTTAATAGTAGAATTTCTTGAATGTTGTTGTGGTAAAGTGTAGGTAATGTTGCTCTATGTCTCTATGTCGACTCAACTGCACTACATACATATGTCTTTCCACCGGATACGCGGCGAGCCGAGCCAAACCGAACCGATCCCCGTTTCCGCTTTCGTTTCGGCATCCGTATTCGTATCCCTTTTCGTATCCTTGCCTCCGACTCATTCGCTGCGCAGTTTCTTTAACTCCGGCGACTTCTCACCAACACCAACGCCGCCACCGACGCCCATTCCTCCACCGGTGTTATTGAGCTCCATCTCACAGTGTAGGGCTGTGCGCTTCTGTCCAATGGCTGGCGCCGGATCGGCGGCACCCGCTGACGCCACCGTCTCTGCCGCATTGTTCGCCGCCAGCTGTTGCAGTTTGCTGTCCCTCGCGATGCTGTTGCTGCTGTTGCTCTCGTCTGCCTCGAGCTCCGCCTCATTCTCGTCGTCCTCGTCCAGCTCTTCCTCCTCTTCGTCCTCCGCCTCGTCCTCCTCATCATCGGCCAGGACGCCGTTGCCGTTGCCATTGCCATTGGCAGCGGCAGCGGCAGTCGCTCCCGCTTTGTTTGCGGGCTGTGGTGATGTGGCTGTTCCCGCTGCTGTTGCTGCTGGTGCTGATGCTGCTACTGCTACTGCTACTGCTGCTGGAGGAACCGCCTGTCCATTATTGGTTATCTGCTTGTTGTTATTGTGGGGCTGGCTCGGCGTCTGTGTCGGATTCGGATTCTGGGTCGTGGGCTTTGCAGGAGTCAAGTCGGTAAGGCTGTTGCTCTTCGGCGGCGCCTCCAGGTTGCTCTCTGAATCGGAGGCAAGGGGTGTGCCACCCAGACCGATTCCGATGCCAATGCCAATGCCCATGCCTATCGGCTCACCATCCTCTGTGGACGTAGTGGCCGTGGTCTGTGTGGTGCCATCGTTGTCGTCGATGATTGGCTCCTGGGAGGTGGAATCGTTCGACACGAAGTTAGAGTCGCCGTCTTGCAGAGCGGCACCTACAGCAGCGGCGTTGCTGTGGCTCTTGGTCTCACCCACCTGCAGCGGCGTCAGTGCAGCCGGATTGGTGTTTTCGTTCTCCGTCTCCGATTCTGTAGCAGTGTTGCGACCGCCTGGGGAAAGAAATTAATACCAGTTATCGAGTTAAGCTGCTATTTTACTTCATCATCATAGCTGGACAGCAGTTGCTTCAGAATGGGAGCCCTGCGAGTCCCTGAACTTTACGGAGTATCTTCAGCGATAAGAAGACCTCAAGATACCATCTAGATTTCTCCATATAGTCACATTATTTTTCGTTATATAGTTCAAAGAAGTATATTTGCCGTTTAGCAATGATCCAACAAATATATTCTAAAGTAATAAACAATCTGGGAGGCTTCCCACGAAATATGGGATTTGTATATCAGTTGATTGCAACTGGAGAAGTTATAGACTTGGCATAAACAATATGCTTATAAACATATTCGAACTTCAGTTGGTACGATATCGGACCTGTTCGTAGCTCGATTTCCTGCAAAAACAGGCTAGAATCGTTTTAAATACAGTTTTTATTAGAACAATAATAAACAGATGGATTTCTAGAAAGCGATTTGATACTTTTGGACTCTGGATGCATTCTGAAAGCTGCTCCAGCTGCAGAAACGAATTTGGATTTGGACTCACCTGCCCCCAGGCTCTCGTCGTCCAGATCGACGGCCACTCCGTCGTTGGTGTCATCGCCGTCGAGCACCTTGCTGCTGTTGCCGTTTGTGCTGAGTGTGGCGGTCCCGGTGGCGTTGCCAGCCGCTGCACCGGCTCCCGGCGGCGGCATATCGTCGAGCATCTCGGGACTGAGGTCATTGGCCACGTAGTGCGACCAGAGGGCGAGCTCTACGCGATGCGGTGACCAGTGCGGCGTATCACCGCCCACCTCTGCATTAAGGCGCTCTACTGTCGCCTGAATGTGGTTCACGAAGTTGAGGTACTCCTTGGTGGTATAGTCAATGCCCTCGATTCCCGGTATGGCCATTAGGCACTCGTCTGCCATAAAGGGGGCTGAGTCGGGTGCGGCGGCCGCAAGCAGGGCGGAGGCCATGGTGGTGCCGACGCCCTTGAGGTTCGATAAAGCTGTGATCGCCTGCTCCAGATTGGGCAGCTTGCGGAAGGCCTTCTTCGTCTCCGCGATGACGGCACGCGGTGTGTTGACCTTGACGAGATAGGAGAGCTGCGGATAGAACTTGCCGCGCGTCTGCTTCCACTTCATGCTCTGCACCAGCTCGTCATACACCATGTGAGCGTCCTTGCCGCGGGCCTTGATGAGTTTGGGCAGCTCGTTCTGATACCACTGGTCCAGCCGGATCAGCTCCTGCGGCTTCTTGGAACGCTTCTCCGCCTTCAGCTTGAGCACCTCCGGGTACATTTGGTAGCAGTACTCGAACTGTGTGGTGCTACCGTTCTCGAAGAACGACACTGTCGCCTTGCCGTTAGACATCTTGGTGTGCGTGTTCGTGTGCGGATCCTGCCTGGATCTGCCTGGCTGCTAATGATGCTTGCTGGTTGTATCGCTGCGCCCAGGACGTTGGCTGCTGCTCCTGCTCCGCGCCCGGCTTTCTAGGTTTGCTCGCTGGCTATCGCTCCCGCTTATCGGTCGCTTGCTATCCTCTCCGCTCCAAGGTGCTCCTGTCAATGTACTGCTGTGGATTTCGGTTCGCATCCAAGAGTCGCCGGCGAACACGAAGAGGAAGAGGCACAGAGACGGAGAAACGGAGAGACGGTGAGCAGGAGAGCGAGAAGAGGGAGCAGCCAAAGCAAGCGAGAGAGAGAGGAAGAAGAGAAGACACACAATTAGGTTTACAGTTACAAATGCAAGGGGGCGGCAGCAGCTGTATATACATATGTAGGCTTTGATTTGGCTTCGATTGATTACTGTTAATGCTGCTGCTGCTGTGCTGCGTCTGTTATTTGTTGTATTTACTCAGCCTGATAATCGCACTCTATTCGCCAAAAAAGTTCTCGCTTCCACCGCCGTGCACAACACACAAATCGAATTTTTACAGTGTCGTCTCGTCGTCGTCGGGTTCTTTTTGGTCCGCCACACACACACATTCGCACCTATACACTCGCACGCAAACACATACTCGAACACATCGCACTCTCGCACACCCAGAGAGAGCACACAAGCAGCAGCACACATACACGTAGCACTCGCACACTTTTGCAGGAGCAGCAAGGCAGCAGCAGAAAATTTCTTTTTCATATAAGTTTTCGAAAAAATACGAACGCGAGCAATAATAAACGAATGGTTTGCTTTTTTCATACTTGTCTTTTGGCACCGCAGAGAAGAGTAGGAAAATAGACACACACACTCGCGCACGCACAGCTAGCTGAAACACATCATTCAGTTCATTTCAGATGGCGATTGAACAGAACAGAAGAGAAGAGAGAGGAGGCGACAAGAGAATGTGTAACAACTTGCCGTAGCTGTTGCCGTCGGGACGTTTGAGTTAACGTCCGCCGACTTACCTTTTGATGCCACAGCCAGCATGTATTTGGTTAGTTGCCGCCAGTCTTCCGTTCCGTCCACATCCAAACAACTACTCCACAACTTTGCCTTTGCCTCTGCCTTCGCCTCTGCTTCTTCTTCTTTCTGCCTGCCTGTGCTGTGTCGCTCAGTAACAGTGGCGGCGTTGTCAATACTTGGGGGGTTGTTTCCACGTTCACGTTGCTGTTAAGTGGAACGTCGCTGCAAAGAAAAGGGCCAATATACTATGATCCTGTGCAACAATCTTATTTTAGTAATTTCGTACCATTTGATTAATACTTATTTATCTATACTCAATAATACGCTCGACTTTCAAAAATATATACACCATATTTTACATATTATTTAGTTAGATGTACTAACCAATCAGGAATCAAATGTTGGTTTTTACGGATAGCATGGTAAAAGCGGCGAATGCTTAGTATTTAAAGAGCCCACTTAACAGTCGAGTCATGCTCGATCCCCGTAGCTACGCCCCTGACATCACTCAGTTCGCCTATCGCTCGTTTGCTTTCGGGTCTGTTCGCTTTACCGCCATCATTCGCTGTGGCCTTTTTACCCTATTCGTCGTCGCTTGCTCGCAACATAGCAGCTGCAATTTAGCTGTTTTCTTTTCTGCCTTTGCCTGCGATTCGCTCATTATACCCTTGCAGAGCGTATTACAATTTCATTCAGATGTTTGTAACGCAGTAGAAGGGAGGTATCTGCAACCCCAACTATTTATTTATACATTTATATTCTTCACCTGGTGGTCCATAGAGGCAAACCGGTATTTCTCTATACCGTTTACTCGCTACAACGAACGCGATATACAGGAAGGATCAGTCTTAAGTTAGAAGTTTTAAAATTTCGATGGCAATTATGTATGTATGTATATTTATAACTGGGGAAAATTGTATTAAAGACCTGTTGAGCCACCAAGGTTAATGACAAAATTATGCATGAAAATATTCTAACTGCAAGGGTATTACACCTTCTACTTGCCGATCTTAGCTTTCGCACACCAATCCATTTTTTGCACAAAAACACAAAAGCAGTGTAAGCGGTCCGAAAAGATAGAAGCAGTGTAAGAGGGTCATAAAATGAAAAAAGCAGTGCATCTATTTTCTTCCGTTGAAATATTCTGTTTTCGAATTAAAATGTATTTAAAATTTAAAATAATAAGCTATAGGTAATATCTTTAGAATGGCTGTAATAGCAGGAATAAATTCACAACCCCCTTCCAAGTCAACTACGTCTCTGTATGTTATTCGCATGCTTTTGCTTTGTGCCTGTTTCGGCGTTCACGCTCCAAAACACGCAAGCATTTGTGTGTGTGTGTGTGTGCGTTGCCACAGAGTTGCCAGACGACTTTTTAAAATGGAACAACAAAAAATTACTAGCTGCATGGGATGCCGGCCTACTGCATTTTTCATTTATTTTAAGCATTTTTATAAATTTTTTAGTGAAGAATAATGTAATATATTTATTATAATGATTTTTTTTTTAGGTTCAACGCATGAGGAACGGTCAATTTAATTACAAGTTTAGCAGGCATCTCGTGATTTCCTCGCGATAGTTTTAACTAAATGCAATGCGATGTAAATAATCCACGTCAGCAGTTGCCGATGGCGCTCTCAAGTGACAGAAAAAAGGAAAGGGGTTACATCGGTAAAATTGTCAAAAATTTGGGGGAAAAAAAAAAAAACAGAAATTTGATATGCAGCAAAGTTAATATATAAAAACCAAACCAGACTGATATCGGTTGAGTTTAAGCAAAGTTATGATCAAAAAACCCGCGATTTCAAGCCAAAAATTTAACCATTTTTCTCATAAAAAATGTAAGGGGTTACATCGTCAAATTTGTCAAAAATGGATAAAAAATTACCTATCGAGCTTTGAATGCAGAAATGTTCTCCTAGAAAAACCAGGAAGAAAAACCCAAACCAGACTGAAATCGGCTGAGTTTAAGCCAAGTTATGATCAAAAAACCCTTTAAAAATTTACCCATTTTTTCTACAAAAAATTTAAGGGGTTCCATCGTCAAAATTGTCAAAAACTGACAAAAAATGAGTTATCGAGTTTTGAATGCAGAAATGTTCTCCTAGAAAAACCAGGAAGAAAAAACCAAACCAGACTGATATCGGTTGAGTTTAAGCCAAGTTATGATCAAAAAACCCGCGATTTCAAGCCAAAAATTTAACCATTTTTGTCCTAAAAAAATGTAAGGGGTTACATCGTCAAATTTGTAAAAAATGGACAACAAATTACCTATCGAGCTTTGAATGCAGAAATGTTCTCCTAGAAAAACCAGGAGGAAAAAACCAAACCAGACTGATATCGGTTGAGTTTAAGCCAAGTTATGATCAAAAAACCCTTTAAAAATTTACCCATTTTTTCTACAAAAAATTTAAGGGGTTCCATCGTCAAAATTGTCAAAAACTGAAAAAAAATTAGTTATCGAGTTTTGAATGTAGAAATGTTCACCTATAAAAACCAGGAAGAAAAAATCAAACCAGACTGATATCGGTTGAGTTTAAGCCAAGTTATGATCAAAAAACCCTCGATTTCAAGCCAAAAATTTAACCATTTTTGTCCTAAAAAAATGTAAGGGGTTACATCGTCAAATTTGTAAAAAATGGACAACAAATTACCTATCGAGCTTTGAATGCAGAAATGTTCTCCTAGAAAAACCAGGA
>VNJV01012131.1:0-17113 GCA_008042635.1 Drosophila nikananu
AGCAGAACAAACATAGACATCATACAGCGCGCCCAAACAAAGATCCTGCGAACTATCACTGGGGCACCATGGTATATTCGTAACCAAAACATCCACAGGGACCTCGGCATTCTCGCAGTAAAAGATGAAATAGACAAGCAAAAAGCGTCCTACAATGAAAAACTCTCTGCCCACCCTAATCCTCTAGCAAGGGTCTTGACTCGGGTCTCCAGCCGATCCCGCCTGCAACTTACAGACCTTCCAACCCAGCCATAATTTGTCAGGGCCACTGTTTCAGTCTACATGACTCGTAGTTAGGTTATAGTATAAGATTTGATACACTTATTGTTAGTCTCGAAAATGAGAAGATTCAATAAATAAAGCAAAGTATACAAAAAAAAAAAAAAAAAATGTCCGAATGTGACTTATTAATTTTATTAATTTTTTAATAAAATGCCGCTTGGAAGTTCTTTAACCGA
Organism: Drosophila nikananu; assembly: GCA_008042635.1. Taxonomy (NCBI): domain Eukaryota; kingdom Metazoa; phylum Arthropoda; class Insecta; order Diptera; family Drosophilidae; genus Drosophila; species Drosophila nikananu. The sequence goes on from VNJV01012131.1 coordinate 459, forward strand.
CGAGGAAAAAGGTAGAATAAAAGCCTACAACGATGTTGGCTTTAAAGTAAGCGAAATATCGCGAAAAATTGGCCGAACACGTTGTGTTATCACAAAATATTTGGAAAATCCGGATGAATATGGTGTGAAGCGTAGGTCTGGAAGAAAACCAAAGTTGTCCGACCGCGATAAACGTCACATTATGAAAGCCAGCAATTCGTTTGCCTCGTGCTCCACGAATGACAGTNTGTACGCCAATTTCGATGTCAGCGGTAAAACGTCTTACGGGATAGACCATAACTCCTTCATTTTTTTTTAGTTCCCCCCTTAATACAACAAAATTAAGTATGGAGAATGAAAGCTTAATCAATTCTGCTTAAAATTAGATTTTTTTTATCTGTGATTTCATCTTGCGTGTTCAAGCAGCAGTAAATAAAATACAAGTGCCTGTATCAAAATTATACGACCCATTTCGATTATTGCGACTGGAGTGAGAGGTAAGGGTCCCTGTTTTGACAAATATACTACCTAGAAACTACTCCTATAAAAAATAAGGACTATTTTGAAAGTTTAACCCAAATAGCTTTTAATCGAAGCGAAATTTTCAATACACGGACTAAGCTAAATATAATAATGTATGCGAAAAGTTTCTTGTTCTCTTTCATGTAACTGGATACTGTATGTTTACTTTCGGGNCTTAAAGAAGGCTCCGTTCTTAAAACCGCACCACAAAACTGCACGGCTTCAATTTGTTGAAAAAAACTTGGAGACAAGCTGGGCCTCGGTAGGCAATTTTGACTCTATTTTCATTTTAAATCTTTGGTATGTAAATAGTTTTCATTTAGAAAATTTTTTCTGATGAAAAAAAATTTAATCTGGACGGCCCAGATGGATTTCGACACTATTGGAGGGATTTACGAAAGGATCCACTTATGTTTGGGGAGCGTTCACTTCTTCTGGAACTCTTGATTTGGCTTTCCCAAGCTCACGAATGAACAGTAGAGAATACATAGCAGTATTGGAGGAGAGTCTTCTGCCATTTTTGGAGCAAAATGGGGACACAAATCGTGTTTTTATGCAAGATAATGCTTTAATACGCCGGAGCAGAGAGACCCAGCGCTTCATGGGTGATCACAGAATTAGTGTTTTGGATTGGCCAGCGTGCTCCCCGGACCTAAACCCAATTGAAAACATTTGGGGTATCTTAGCAAGGCGAGTTTACGCCAATAACAAGCAATTTGAAAGTGTCCAAAGACTTAAATCTGAAATTTTGGCAACAAAATATACTTAAGAATTTAATAAATTCAATGCCTAAGAGATTAAGAAGATCTCATTTTAAGCAGAATTGATTAAGCTTTCATTCTGCATACTTGATTTTGTTGTACTATGCTTCCACATCGACCTACGAGAGCAGAAACTAAAATATTCGGGGTGTATAATTCATGCTGAAAATCGGGCTTTTGTGGTTTTTTTACTGCTGATTGAAAACGAAAGATGCAATCAGAGATAAAAAGATCTCATTTTAAGCAGAATTGATTAAGCTTTCATTCTGCATACTTGATTTTGTTGTACTATGCTTCCACATCGACCTACGAGGGCAGAAACTAAAATATTCGGGGTGTCCTATAATTCTGGGCAGGATTGTATTAGAGGCTTTGCTGAATTGGGAACGAAAACTACATTTGTTTCTTGCCAGACTTACGGTAATACCCCTACCGATAATGTGATTTTAAAAATCGCATTTGTACAGTCTAGGTTAAGACCGAAATCGATGAATAAACAGGGTAAACAGCAGAAGAACTTTATAGGGTCGGAGATGTCTCCTTCACTGCGTTGCAAACGTCTGACTAAAATTATAATACCCTGGAAGGGTATAAAAATTAATGTTTTTTGTGGCAGTTTTCTTTATTTTTTCCCAATTTCGAAATATACTTTTCTTTTTTTTCTCTAAAGAAGCTAATATGGTGCATATTTAATGTTTTAAAAATAAAATAAATATATATTTTAAAATAAAAAAAAAATTTTTTTTTAATAATTCACTTTTTGACCAATTTTCAATCATTTATGCAGTTTTTGTTAAAAATAATCATTCAATCATTCATCATTTAATATTTTTGAAGAATATTAAATCATTATAAATTTATTTCAAGTCATTAAAAGTTTTTACAAAATCAGGAATTGAAAAACAAGCCGCCAATACAGGAAAAAATGAATGCCAGCCATACAATTTCGTACTGCGCTTGTAGCAAAATTTGCTCGAAGCCGCGCGCGTTTTACGCTGAGTTGAAAGCATCCTTTGCTTAGGAAATCCGGACAGGCAGATTCGGGCTGACGATTTTTTTTAATATGATAAAGAACATATTCAAGAACAACGTCTCATACGCCAAACACAAAATCCAACAAAATCCCATTTTTGACATTCCATCAATGTTGAAAAATAAGTGAAAATTAGTGCTTCGGTAAAACAGGTATTCCTGCACGTGCAAAAAATATTACAATTTCATTCTACCTTGGTTTTACCGGGATTTGAAGACCCGTCCGATAGAGACCACAACCATGCCGGTCGGTTACATATTTTACCTAAAAATCGACCGCAAAGTCGGATATTTCCTTAAAAACGACATGCTTTTTTTGCAACCCAAAAAAGTTTCAACTTTGAACCCGTGTAACTTCTAAAATACTGAAACGATTTGAATATTTTTTTGGATTCAACCCTTTTGAACTATTACCTGTCGGAACTATTTTACGATCCGTTGTCATCAAAAAGTTGATTTTTGCAACGTATCTGTATCTTTTGCGCCATAGTGCGGCTGTTGATGCTGATCAAGAATATATGTATATACTGCGTTGCAAACTTCTGACTGAAATTATAATACCCTGCAAGGGTATAAAAACGGAACGTAGGCTCTTGCTCTCTCAAACTTTTCCTCTCTTAACAAAAAAGAGTGATGAGAGCTTTTCATTTGCGTTTTAATTTTGAAGAAGTAAGGAGACAATATATTACAGTTGAAAAAATTTAATTAAATTGGGAAATTTTGTTAACAAATTCCAATAATGCCGTGAGTGTTTGCTGAACAGCATATCTTCATAATATTTTAATATTTAAATTATTATTACCCTTCTAAGATAAAAAAGTTAATAAATAAATACTTTTAAAAATTGTTGAATCGTTATATAAGTGTTGATACATTTTTGGTCTTAAATGTTGATGAAAAGGTGATTAATTGTTGATGACATCCTAGGACATGGCCATGATGGACTGTTATCAACATTTCATGAACACACCGCCATATGTATTGATGCATTATGAATTACTGATGAATGGTACTGCAGGGCATGATACAATTAGAAAGGTAGTCCAGCCGGCACTTTTTCGTTCTCTCGTCAGGCACTGAAATCTGTACCTGTTTGGTTGTTGACAGGGAAGGCTGTGCTTGGACGATTTTGTTTAATTTTAAATCTTTAACCCTTGTGTCAACATGGCATATTTTATTCTAATTGCAGCAAGCATGTAATTGGAGTGAAGCATTCTCTAGGCTGTACCCTGGCTGCGAGCTCAAGAATATGCGCAACGCATTTTAAAGCCAAATTCACTTCTTTGATATCTAGTGGGCTACAACGGCCAGTTAAGGATTAATAAGCACACTCTAATTGTCAATTCAGTTCAGTGCCTTTCAGTTCATTTCAGTGCCTGTCAAAATCTAACTGGACTACCTTTCTAATTGTATCATGTACCTAAATAAAGTATGTACATATGTATATTCGAAATCAAATAGCTAGCTGTCACTTTGATTGGTCTGAAATTGAAAACGGAGCAAAAATAAAATAAAATACATAAATACCTAATAATAAAATTTACCAAATGGACGGCTGCCGTAGAGCCGGCAGGCGAATCTGCATCACCTATTTGATGTCATTTGTGCTGCTTTCAGTGTTTTTCTACTATTTAATGGCGTATAACGGCAGTAATAAGAAGGGAATACTATTGCTACGAGAGGACCTGGACGATTTATCGGTAAGGCAGTATGTGTTACTCGGTCTTTTCCGATTTTACAAGATATACATATGTTTCAGCACATGCTTCGAAAGCAGAAGGTTGACTGCAAGGACGGAAGGCCGAGAGCAATCTCGTCAGGCGGATGCGACCACCGGGATGTGAATGAATATGTGGACACGCTGGTCAACCGTAAAATCGGAAACCTAATGGACGACGTGTACAATTTAAAAAATCAGATCATTAACTCTGATTGCTTGGCTCGAACGGAGCAAACCAGCTCTGCCAATGTGGCTACGAAACGCATTAACTTTGCTGCCGAAGAGATGGGGGCCAGGATCATCCATGTAATGGCTCGCCCCATTGGTGGCACTAATATGATCAAAAGTCTTCTGGGCCTAGAATTTAGTGCCAATCCACCGGTGAATATGCTGCGCCCCAGCCTAGCGCCAGGTGCGTGCTTCGGCTTCAGCGGCAGCCAAGCCAGTGTGGTGCTGTATCTGGCCAAGCCGATACTTGTGGAGGCTATTTCCCTGACCCACATATCTAGTGAAATGACCCCAAGTTTGTGCGTAAATAGCGCCCCCAAGGACTTCGACGTATATGTGAGTAATTATCGTCCTTGTTTTATTCCTCAATAACATAATGTTGCACAAGGGCTTGCCTGCGGATAACCTTAAGCACATCCTATTAGCACAGTTGACCTTCAACAACGACGCAAACAAGCGCACCGAAATTTACAATATTAACAGCGACAGTTTTTATCAGATCTTGGTCTTGGTTTTCCGCTCAAATCATGGCGCGAATTCTACATGCATATACCAGTAAGAAGACCAAAGCAAAGTTAAGCTTTCGAAATTTATAATTTCCTCCTTTGCAGCTTAGCAGTGTACGGAAGACTGCAACAATCCTAACTATTTATCTATTATAGTGTTACATTTAAGTTTGCCTAAATACCGTATATAAAAATTGACGCTTTGAACGCATTAAATATGTGACTATATCTGTGACATTTTTATTAAAATTGTAGCCAAAAGTTTGCAAGGCACCGAAGGAGTCATTTCCGACCGTATAAAGTAAGTATGTATATACCTATGTACATACGTGTATGTGTATGTATGTATATTCTTGATCAGCATTAACAGCAGAGTCAAGTACCATGTCCGTCGGTCGGTCCGTGCGTCTGTCCACGTATACGCTAACTAGTCCGTTAGTTTTGAAACTACATCTAAATAAAACTAAATAAAACATTCGAGTAATGTTTGGAGAAAAATGTTCATTTTGCCCAGGCCCGAGCGCAGGAATCATCCAAGGGGGGGTTTTAACCAGGCCCGTAGCAACCCAACTTCTTGTGGGTGGGCAAACATATTTTTGCAATTGTTAACCTTTTAATTTTTATAATTCCTTTCACCTCATTTTTATACCCATGTAGGGTATAATTTTAGTCAGAGGTTTGCAACGCAGTGAAGGAGACATTTCCGACCCTATAAAGTATATATATTCTTGATCACTATCAATAGCCGAGTTGATCTAGCCTTATCCGTCTGTCCGTCCGTTTCTACGCAAAATAGTTTCTCAGTTTTAAAGCTATCTAAATAAAACTTTGCAGTTAGCTATTGTACATAAGTCTGAACGGGCCGGATCCATCTTACAGGCATGTGTGGCTATTGACCAATGCACTATGGTCTAGATTTCGTTTTTTTTTTGGCATAAACTCCAAATTTTAATGTTATTATTATTAATGTTTTTATACGATATAAAAACTGTTGTATTCTATAAGTAAATTAATCACATAAGTTAGAAATGAAAAAAAAAAAAAAATACATGAAAAGCTTCTCGAATTTTCAAAGTTAAGCTCTTGATCAGCTAATTGCCCGTAAGGAATTTCCGCGATTTTTTTGTTTACTTTGGCATATCACACAAGGTTTACTACGCAACCAAAAATTTAAGTAATATATTGAAATTAAAGGTAAAGCTATGTAGTTTTTAATGTATACAGAATATATATGTTTTTTTGTAGAATTTTAGTTATGTGCTTTTATTGGAAAAAATTAACTATGTCCTCTGTCTTTAGTGGAGTATAACTTAACCTTTGTTTTTGATGGCTATGTAATATCTTTTGCTCATTTTTGCTCCTTTTCTAATAAATTGATAATACATAGGCACGTCCGAGTTCTGGTATTGCGATCCTTTCGATAAGGAAATTTTTAATATAGAATTACAGAAAGCTCAAGGTTATTCATTCTAAAAATTTGTATATAATATAGTTCTCATAAAAAGATATTAAAGTTAAGATTTTGTAATTAGTAAAAAAAAAAATATAAAATTTGGTTTAATTCCGAAGTCATTCCAGTAGCTTGTATGGGAGGCAAAAATGGGCGTGGTAACATGGACACCAAATTTTTTATACAAACTTGTTATAATATAACAACAAAATGTGTAAAGTTTCAAATCTGTAGCTTCATTTTTAGAATTTATGCCAAAAAAAAACGAAATCTGGACCATAGTGCAATGGCCGGTGATGGCTGCCGTTACCCTCATGATGTCCGTTTTAATCTTGGAGATCAGCTCTGCAGTCCGTCTCCTATTATATTCTGGCCAGCACAGTTTCGATCTCCTGTGTTCCGCCTTCATCGACCATTCCTTGCTGGCTAGTACTTTGAAGTGAATTTGGCCTGAACCGTGTTCAGAGATACTTGAATATCTGTTGTTACAGCGATTTCTTCTGACCCTTTTCTGGCCAGTTCTTCCGCTTTTTTCTTTGCCGGGGACGTCATTGTGCCCGGGTACCCAAGCTATCTGCACACTGTTGAGTTCCGCGAGTCTGTTTAGTGCCTCGTTACATTTGGCGACTAGTGTATATGAAGTCCTTGCTGTTGCGAGAGATTTGATGGCCGCTTGGATATCTGAGTATATCCCTACCTTGGTATATAGGAGGTCTCGACCCAATGAAAGTTCAACTGCTTTCAATATCCCGAAAACCTCTGCTGGAACACTGTTTCTGACCCTGGGAGGTGGAAGGACTCTTCTACCCCCCAGGTTTCCGCAAAGATTCTGGCCTCTACCCCGTCGCTCATCTTTGAGTCGTCCGTGTAGAGTGATACCTCATCTGGCTCGGTTACACTTCCTCTTCTCCACTCTTTCCTTGTGGGGTATATTGTGGTATATGCATTGCCGAATCGCATTTCGGTTGTCATATAGTCAGTGTTTTCTGTTAGCCGATCGCTTATTTCGTGCAGGATCTTGCCTTCAGTCGTACCGCGCTTTGGGCTGCTGCGTTCCTTATCAAATGTTCTATCGGTAATATGTTTAGAATGGCATTCAGGGCTGCTGCGGGGCACGATCTAAGTGCTCCCGTTGCACATGCGCATGCCGATCTTTTTATCTTAGTAATTTTATGGATGTTGTATGCCATAATTAGTGCTGGCCACCATACTAGTGCTCCGTATGTGAGTATGGGTCTTACAACCGCTGTGTAGAGCAATATTATTGTTTTGGGGTTGATGCCCCAGTTTTCCCGAACATCTTCCTACAGGTGTAGAATTCTGTGCTTGCTTTCTTCACTCTTTCGTTGATGTTTTGTTTCCATGATAGCTTCGTATCCAGTATCACTCCCAGATACTTGACCTGTTGTGATAGCTCTGGTCCTGAAGTGAGTAGAACTACATACGTCGTTTGCGTATGCTTTCACATTAACTCCTTCGCTGTTAAGTTCTCTCAGCCACAGCAGTGGAGACAGAACTCCTCCCTGAGGTCTGCCCCTCTTTACATATCTCGTATGATGAGTGCCACTCAGTTCGTCTGTTATCCTCCTGCTGGTTAGCATTGCGCCGATCCATTTTCGGATGCCTTCTTCAACTCCGATCTTGTTGAGGGAGCTAAGGATAGAATCTGCGTTTACGTTATTAAAGTCGCCTTCTGTGTCTAGGAAGGTGGCCAACGTGTAGTTTTTATAGACCAGTGCCTATTTTATGTATCCCACTACTTTGTGTAGTGCTGTTTCCGTGGATTCACCTTTTCCAACTATATCATATACATATCTGCCATAGGAACGATCTGACAATTTTGCGGAAAAAAATTATAACTTAGCCAGTTTTTAACATATTTTCATATAATTTAAGATATAGGCTTTTTTAAATTTTAATTAATTAATTTTATTTAGATCGGACTACTAGAAGTATATCATATAGCTGCCATAGAAATGGAATTGGATTAAATTATAATGATCACATGTTCGCTGCAAGGGTATGCAAACTTTGGTGTGCCGAAGTTACCTTCCTTTCTTCTTCCTTGATGATTTTACTTTTTCATTCAATTTTACTTTTGAGAAAAAGCGCGTAGGGTAAGAGGGCAACTAAGATACGTGGGGGGGCAAAGACCCGCCAGGCCTGGTTTTAACCACACTGGCACTGAAAAAACAAATTCTGACAAATTAGTATAAATTTTCAAGTTATTTGAACTTTTATATAATATGTGCTGTTTTGTTTATAAAAATGTATGTGGAAGAATTCTTCGAAAATTCTTCCGGGGTATATTGGGTACTGTGCTAAACAATAATCCGGTAAATTTTAAAACTAAAATTTGTACTGACTATTGATCACTTTCTACTGATCCCATATGATTAGTGAACATCAAGACTATCCATTGATAATTGAAAAGTAATCGATAGTATGTACCATCGCCACTCTGAATTTCCAACTTGGTATCGGTATTGCGCTGCCATCCCTAGGCCGTTAAAGGAATGGATTTTCGTGAAATAAATAGATTCAACTGGCGTTTACATCTGAATAACAATAACAATTTTGTTCAGTACACTGCGGTCAATAGGTACAACGATCCTGATGCATCGGGCGAACACCACGGAGAGGAGCTCCTACTCAGACAAATCGATTGTGAGACGGGGGCAACAACAAAAATGGGTACGAAACAAAAACACCCAGCAACAACTCTGGTGCAGGCCGTAGACGCAGATGATGATGGTGGTGGGTGTGGTATCGGAATTGGAGCAGGCGACTGCGCCGCGGCTGCAATAGTTGCAACCGAATGCGGTGGTGATAAGGCGAGTGTGACTTTCTTAATTTCCATGTCTATATGTATGAATGTGTCCTTAACAGCTAGTTCTTATCCCTATTTGTTCATTGTTCCCGCAGATTGCAGGCGCAGCCTACTGCGATTTTGAAATAGACTTGGATGGTGGACATGGACAGGCTGCCGCAGCTCTCTCGCCAACCGATGCGGTTGGGGCCGGGGTTGGGGGCCTTAGCTCCAGTCGCACTTCTATGAACAATTCAACCGAGAATCTAAGCTATGCCAGTGACAACTTTTACGGTGACGACCTTATTTTGCTGGATGATGACGATGACGTCGAGGCGGAAGAGATATCACTAAACTCAGACGATTGCGTTTACGCCTATCGAGGTGACGGGGCGAATTTCGACCAAGCCCTGGAGGCCTCTGCAATGGGCCGGGGAAGGCAACACCACCTGGAAATTGGCCTTGGGCCTAGCAGCACTGGTGGTGCAGGATGTGGTGGCAGCTTGATATGCGGAGACGATGAGACCGAGTTTCTGGAAATGGACTTTGAACCGGACCCCTTGTCGGAGCTGGAGTTTGCCGGCGAAGGAGCTCAGAATCTGGGATCTGCCTTGCCGCAGGCTAATTTACTACTAATGCAGCGCGATTACAGCCAAATGAGTGGTGTCGTCGGGGCAACGCCCACGCACGTCAGGCAGCTCTACAGCTCACCCATTGACGATTTTCCGCTGCAAGAAGACATCTTGCAGCAACAAAAGCAACGCCTGAGTAAAAAATTTGCCCGCATTAGCTTAAACTTGGACCAGATCAAAGACGGAGGGGGAAGAAGTGGATGTGGGGAGCATATCGACGAGATAATGGGCGGTGGCGAAGAAAAGGACGTGGACACCGTGGACACACGTGGACGTGGAACCGGGGGCGGATCATCGTCGGTCCAGGCCCACTCTCTGCCAAGCACATTATACACAAGTGTTAATTTCGGAAGGAGTACAAGTGTGTCCAGCTACCATCCAGAACCCAAGTTGACGGGAGCAAAACCCAAGCGGCTGACTCACTCTTCGTCCGTGATGTCGAAAAGCAGTGCCGGTGCCCCTACGAAGTCACGCCGCTCATACAACTCCGCCAGTTTCGATGATCGTTGTTACAGCTGCACCGATTTTCGGGCCTCTGCCAGCCAGCAGCATAAGCTGTCAGCAGCAGCGCAACCAGGTGCAGAACAAGGTGCAGCCAACATGCTTATGGCTGCTGCAATGGTAGCCTTGGCGTCTTCCCCCTCGTCCATGGCACACTTTGAAAGTAGTAACGAAGAAAACTGCTTGGACTGCCTTGAAAAGGAGTTCCTGGCAAATATCATCGGCAAGGTCCTAGACCCGAGCACGTGCCCGAAGTGCCGGAGTCGAACTGGAGCTCGTGGAAGCTGCATGTCACTCTACACCAGGGTAGAACAGACACGATGTCGCAGTGGTTCGCCTGGATACTTCGACGAGGGCGGTAGACTGTTTGCCGGTTGGCAAAGCTCATCAGGAGCCGGAAAGGCTCCCGATCTCGTTGACAGCAACCAAAGGTTTATTTCGTGTGATAATAATTTCCCCAGCGGCGTGCAGGTTAGAGTATGCTTTTAAAGCTTAAATTGTTAAATTTGCTAAGAACAAATTAATTTCTTTATACAACCTGCAGATGCTTAAGAAAAAATTGTCGACTGTGCCACTAGTTACGCGTTTATCCACGGATGGGACGTGCGACGAGGAACACTTAGTGCAGGCACTAGACCATCTGCACGTGTCATATGACCAGGCGCTATTGCGGGGCTATTTTGAATATTTGGGCGCGCGGCGTCATGGCGAAGGCTGTTGGAATCTGAAGCAGTTGTTGTTGCAGAGTTCAAAACGGCAAGGGAATCATCGAAAACTCAAGAAGCTTATTGAACTGGCGACCCAAAACCAGCTAGTCGTGCAATTTAAACGGGTTTGTCGACGAATTTTAAGAACATTTTTGTAATTTCTTGTCAAGGAAATGTTTATGTTTTACAGGCCAAGGAATGTCAAACTGATCGTGTGCCTGTAAGGGTGTCTGATATACTGGATGCTTGGGCATGCAAGCGAGATCTGTCTATGTTGCGGCAACTAGATGCGCGCTTTCATCGGGCAAATGTGATAGGTAAGATTATTATTATTACCGAGAGGTGTTCCTACAGTTTTTGACACTTTAAATAAGCACATGACTATTTGTTCTTCAACTTCCTAGATTATTACTCGGGAAAAATTTATTGTGCTAAGGTTCTTCCTTCCTTCTTTATATCCTATTACAATTAGTGTTGGAAATCTTAAAAATTTCTGGTAACATTCATAGATGGCGTCCTATAACCGGGATTCAGCAGCACAACTCTTTATGCATACATACATAGGGTTGCTAAATTTCTTATTTAAAAAAATGAATTGACTTGTGTAGACATTTCAAACAAACTCCTACGTCATTTTAAATAATTGGTTTAACGCGTGGTCAAGTTTCAATTTGTTAAAGTTTTGAAAACAATAAATAGTAAAAATAGTAGTAGTAGTTCAATCAATTTTAGGAGGTAAAACAAAAATTGATAACAAATTAATTTTACTGTAATGTTGCCTTAAAATAAAAGTAACAAAAAAGAAAGATAACTTCGGCATGGATCATTATTATTTAATCCAATTTGCTCAAAAGAAAGAAAAAATAATGGGAATTAAAAAATTTTTATTTTAAATGTTCAAACTTTTAATATTTTCATATTCAATTTACATTTACAGTTACAGTTTTACATTCACAGTTTTGCATTTTCCTCAGACTTAACGATAATTTCTATGGAAGCCATATGATATTCTCTTCCGATTTGTATAAAATTAAAATAAAAACTGTAGAATAATACAAAATGACCATATTTAAAATTGTATGTTGAAAATTGGCCAAGAGAAACATTTTTTCCTCAACATTTTCCGCTCGTTCCTGTGGCAGCTATATTATACAAACATATAGTGCTCTAAGCCGGCCCTTTACGACTTATATAGTGGTGAGAGCATATAAGAGACTATCTGCAAAGTTTCATTCAGCTAGCCTCAAAACTGACAAACATATTCCATATACCCAGCCAAAGTGTAAAAATTAAAATTAAATTCTTGCACGTTGTTGGTCACGTTTCCCTGGTCTACTTTTAAAAATTTGCCACCTTCTGTCTGTACGCAAAATGTTGCATTTAGTCTTTTTTTTGGCCCAGAACGGGCCAGATGGTAGTAAAATACCAGAGAAAGAATTTGAAAATTAATAGACACAGATTATAGCCTTTTTAGAATGATAATTATTTATGATGCTGGAATGTTGATTTTAATACCCTTGACGGGTATTCTAATTTTAGTCAAAAGTTTTAAAGCAGTGAAGGAGACATTTCCGACCCTATAAAGTATATATATTATTGACCAGCATCAAAAGCCGAGACGATCTAGCCATATCCATCTGTCTGTCCGTTTCTACGCAAACTAGTCCCTCAGTTTAAAAGCTATCTGAACGAAACTTTTCAGATAGTCTTCTATATGCTCTCTCTATTATATAAATCAGAACGGGCCGGATCGTACAACTATATCATATAGCTGCCATAGGAACAACCGGAAAATTTGAAGGAAAAAAATTATTACTTTGACAATTTTCATATTATTTGAGATAAGGTGATTTTGTATTATTCTAGATTTTCGATTTTAATTTTATCAAGATCGGACTACTATGTCATTTAGCTGCCTTAGAAACTGTATTGGATTAATTTATAATGACCCAATTGTAAGCTGCAAGGGTATACAAACTTCGGTGTGCCGAAGTTAGCTTCCTTTATTGGTTTTTTTTTTGTTTTCCTATTATCCACTTGCTTGAAAGGTATACCAATCTTCGGCGTGTTTAACAAACAACCAGTATTAGTTTATGTTAGTTTTTATAAAGTTAATAAAATGGTTTGTTAATAATTTTATTTTTTGAGTTTTTTTGGTTTTAGTTTTGATGACACAAATGTACATAGGTCGACTATTTAGCAGTGTTTTTATAAAAATGTTCTCAAAAATTAAACATTTAAATTGTTTTCATATGTACATAATTTTTTCAACAAAGCCAATGCATACTACATTTTTGTTTCCTCGGCTTTCAGGCAAGGTAGGTCACATAGTGCGACAGGCAACAACAACGACCTCCTCGACGGCTCTTGGCGCATCTTCCTCCTTAACATGCAAACGCGACTTGCCAGAGTTTCTGATGATCCCACAGTATTACGAGAGTGGAGAGCTGACGCTAACCCGCAAATGTTAGGATGAACTCGTTGCATACTCACTTCCAGTACACATATACGGAACCACAACATTAAATTGTTTACTTACATACATACATATGTACTATGTTAGTTTGTTTTTTGTTAAGTTACGTAATGAATGCAACATCTGGGAGCATATTTACGGTGTACCCGCAAGGCCCACGAATGGGCAGCTCCTAAACTATACGATTACTGTTAAATAAACAATATATTTTAGTATGTGTATGTTTATCGAATAACCAGCATTGCAATATTTATATACTCTCATTAACCATGTATGTAAATGTCATGCATATGTACAAGGAAATTAGATCTGAATAAATAATAAGTTTCTAAAATTACCACCAAATACACCAACACTTAAACTATAGCTCAGTTTCAACTTGTGGCGGATCCAGACTACAAAGAATTTTAGTTGGGCAGAGGAAGTTTTGCTTTTTAATAAAATTGTGTTTTTATTAATTATTAACCTTGTATAATATGTTAGCCGATAATAATATGTTATCTAGTATCGCTGCTGGCGTCCGGCGGAATTGTAATAGCCTCCACCACCGGGTCCAGGCGGTAGACTGGCAGGAGGTATCGGCGGAGGAGGGGCCACTGTAGCGGCGCTGTAGTGCGTTAGCAGCGGCTGCTGCTGGACTCCCCAGCCTGGACCGCCGGGATATGGGGGCATAGGCACTACAGGTGGTGGCGGTGGAGGAGGAGCGTGATACAGATGGTAACCGCCTGTTGCCTGACCATGTGGAAGCGATGACAATGAGTCACTAGAGGAACCTAAGCCTGAGCTGGCCAGCGACTTTATGATCTGGATGTTGTTGACATCTAGCAGGCTACCATTGCCACTGCCTGCTGGTGGAGGTGGCGGTGGTTGTGGTTGCGCGGCTGAAGCTATAAGACCTCCCGATTGATTTGTTTGCTTGCCAAGCGCGGGACTGTCCGCCCGACTGGGTGGCTTCTGAGGCGGACTTCCAGGTTGGTGGGCCTCCTTCTGGGTGGACTGATAGAGGTCTAGTACCTGGTGGCAAATGTCTTCCAGAATTTCCATTGTAACATCAGACACGAACATGTCCCACCAGCGCTGGTGCTGTGGCTGGCGGCCGTCCCAGTCCTGAACGGTAAACTTGCTGAGCTTGCTTGCCAAGTGGATGAGTGCCACAGCAATGATCTCCGGCTCCCACTGTAGACAGACAACGGTGCTAAGGGAGTCGTTAACAAAATTCCACGCCATTTGCACCATTTTCTGAAGCTTTTGCTGGTCTCCCTTAAAGCATTTAGCGTACTTGAGCAGGAACGTGTACGGATGCTCCACCTGCAGGTCGAATTTTATAGTCTGCAGCAAGATTCGCTCCAGCGTCATCACTTCTTCCTTCGGATCCTCTCCAAAGGAATAGAAGTAATTGTCACTTAGTATTCCACGTGCCGTTTTAATAATGTCGCGACACTTCTTAGGAGTCTCCTCAACCTTGCCGGCGAAGAACAGGCAGCAGCAGGCTGTAACATATCGTGGAAAGCTTCGGAACGAGTGAAACATGTAAAAGCGGTGAAAGTATACTACGCCGGTGGCCATTGTGTTATGGCCGAGGCCCATTTTCGTGCCACACTCCATAATAAAGCGGGCGCCTTCTTTTCGATAGCGTCGTTCAGTCTCAAAACTGATTCCGTCTAGAATCGAAGGTGTCTCGCGAAGTTCCTTCTTGTCATAGTACCAACACGGCATGTCGTCGGCCGATGAGAGTTAGATTCTCTTTTGTAAAAATGTGTGTTAGGGGTGCAACAATGTCAGCAAGGTTAGCATGACACTGACGGTGGAGGGAGTCTGAGCTCAGCGTTCTTCCGATGTGCAGTATTAAATAATACAATAAGTTCTATCGCTGGAATTGTAAACTATATTATCACTTGTAAGCGGCTATAGAGATGGGTTATCTTCTTGGAGGTGGACGTATTTGGACAAATCTAGGTTTTTTATTTTGATTTGATATCGATACTTTGGTATGAATATCGATATGAGAACAATTTGAAAACTGCCGCCGGAATTTGTAAATAAAAGTGTTAAATTAAAAATAAGCAGAAGCTACATGAGAAGGCGATAATAAATAATATTCTATAAATTACTTAATAAACTTGGCAATAAAGAATATATAAAACAATAGATAGTCTGGGAAAAACCCCTCAACCTGATCCATTAGCTGATCCCGAGTTACGTTCATGAATTCTGATTTGTTCGAACACTTAAGAATTAGTTTATAACTTGATGCAGTAATTTGAAAAACTAAAGCTTCCACTACTTCATTATTCAAATTTTCGTTATAATGTATGTAAAAGCTTATTAATTTGGAAATCCACTTTATGAGACTCACCGATTGCGTGGGAAGGACATCGAAATAAAAGCCCCAAGAGATCACAGTAGTGCTGCGGGGTATTTAACATAATACCGGGAAAAATCAGTATTTTTAAATAAAAGTGTTAAATTAAAAATAAGCAGAAGCTACATGAGAAGGCGATAATAAATAATATTCTAAAAATAGCTTAATAAACTTGATCCCGTCACTTGAATTTATTTTATCAACAATTACAATTACAATTACAACGAAACTCTTCTTCATTCTTCTTCATCGGCCGGAAGAGGCCGCCCTCCCAAGTGGATGAAAGGCACCGCCGCACAGTGGCGCCTTAGATACTTTTGGGTTGCAAAAATCATAACTCGTGAACTAGTTGAGATATTTTCATAATTTTTTAAATGAAAGGTATTTTTAGTACCTTTCGATTGAGTGGTCATACTATATGGTGTGATAAATAGTATATTTTATACTCGAAAATTAATGTTTTTTAAGGCAGTTTTCTCAATTTTTATTTAATTTCGAACAATACATTTCGTTTGTTTTCACTGAAAATGCTAATATGGTGCATATTTAAAGTTATAAAAACAAAATTAACATATATTTTAAAGAATAAAAAATTTTTTTTTTTATAATTCAAATTTCTTCATTTTTGATCAAGTTTCAGTCATTTATGCTCTTTTTGTTCAAAATAATCATTTAATTTGACATCATTTAATATTTTTGAAGAATATTTAATCATTATAAATTCATTTCAAGTCATTAAAAGTCCTTACAAAGTCAGGAATCGAAAAACAAGCCGCCAATACAGGAAAAAATGAATGCCCGCCATACAATTTCGTACTGCGCTTGTAGCTAAATTTGCTCGAAACCGCGCTTTTTTCGATGAGTTGAAAGTATCTTTTGCCTTGGAAATTCGGGGTGGCAGTTCGTGGCAGCCAATCTTTTTTGAATTTGATAAAGAACATATTCAAGAACAACACCTCATACGCCAAAC
>VNJV01012138.1:5040-23441 GCA_008042635.1 Drosophila nikananu
CCCAAAGGACCGTAACGCAAAGGCAGGCAACGGTAACGTTAGCGCTAACGGTAACAGTAGGGAGTAACAGTAACGACTAACAGCAACAGCAACATACTAAGAGAGAGAGAAAGAGACAGATGGGCATGCAGAAATACTGTAAATGTAAATAGTTGTGGCCAGTCATCGATACTTCCATTAATCTACAAATGATACTTATCGATTACTGATAAATGTGCTAGGGAGGCGCAAACGAAATCAACTCAAGCTCAAATCGAATATAGAATCAAATGTAATCAAACGAAATCACAATCATAGGCGTTATGCAATCGACGGGAAATGAGGAAAATTGCAATTGGAAAACAATTTGAGCAGCAGCAGCAGCGAGACAGAGACAGACCGAGAGCGAAAGAGAAAGTCAGAGAGATAGAGACAGGGAGTGTGAGTGAGAGAGAGAGAGAAAGAGCGGGGGCAGGGGGAAAAGTGGCCAAGAATTTCCCGCTATCGATATAAATAGCTCTTGGCGGCAGCGGCGGCCTTGGGTTTGGGGGGTTGGAAAAGTGTTAAACTGTCTGCCAGGTGTTTTTCTTTTTCTTATTTTTTTGAAAAACCAATTAAAGCAAGCAAAAAAAGTTACAAAAACTAAGCACTCGCTTTTCTGGAGGTGAAGAAAAACCGCTCAGAGGAATCTGAAACCGAAACTGAAAAGTTTTTTACAATTAAAAGCAAGAGAACAAAAAAAGGAAAACGAAACCAAAAATATTATGCCCCCCCGGCAGACCGAAGCTAGGGATACTCTTGCCCTCCGGTAAGGGTATATAATCCGAAGTGGCACTGGTTCTGAGCTAAGTCTTTAGATGTTCATTAATCACCTTTAAAGCTTGAGACAGGCAAAGGCAAAATTATGGGAAAACCATTTCATTTTGTCATCAATTAAATATCATAAAATAAAATATATAATTTTCTTGTTCAGCTTATTAAAAATGGTATTTAAAATGAATAACATTTTCCATATAAAAAATAAGCAAACTGCTAGCTTATTTAAATAGTTTTCCAGTGAAAATTAAGTTTCCTTTGCTTTTATAATTATTATATTATTAAAAATCTTTGAAAAATCAAGAAAAACTAATTTACTGCCTGCCTTAAATTCTTTATAATGTTTCCTAAAGGTTATAAAAAAAATAAATTTAACATACGCAGAATATAAATATATAAAAATATAAATATATTGATTTTATAAATAAATAATTAATACATTTATCACCCATATTTAAATAATACTTCCATTAGCTGAGTTTTAATGATATTTTCACTGTTCATTCTGAAACTTTACCTTCGCCACTGATTTTGAGCACTGATTTATATGTTTTATATTAAATATTTATATTAAATAAAAATGTGCTTTTATTTAATAAATTAAATCAACTATAAAGCCCATTTCTCCTTTGAAATGTGACTAATATTTCCCCCAAGCTGGCACACTTGAATAACGTCCTGATTTATGGTTTTCTCAGTGTTCCCACTCGCCGCCTGGCATCATTTATAATGCTTAAAATGTTTCAAAAAAAAGGAAACAAAATATACGAAATAATATATAGTATGTAAACAAAATTGCAACCCCGTCATCAATCAGTAGTGATTGTAATTTATGTACTTTTAAAACACAAAAACCGGACAGGCGGACGACAATTACCATACGATGCTCCAGCGAGCTCTAAGGTGACGGGGCAAGAGTATAGCTAAGCACTACAAGGACGAAGGGTGTATACGAACTTGATCTAGAACTAGATCTACAGAGGGACAGGGGGTCGAGGGGGTCGAGGGGGACAGGGGGTCAGGGAGTGAGAAGGACTGGGACCAGGACCAGGATGGGGTTTTACCACTTATTTCAACTTTTGCTCAAGCCGCGCTCAGGGTCGCCATTCAATCGTCTGTTCTGCTATAGCATCTAGGGTACTGGGGTTTGATTCGATTTGATTCGGTGTTTATATATACATATAATTTATATATAGTATTTGGGTTTTTGATATGTACAGTTCAGATATTTTTTTGGTTTTTTGGGTGATTTGTTTGCTGATGCATTAATTTGGCTTAATTTATGCACAGTTTATTGTTTGCATTCGGCATATCAAATGTTTCATACGGTTTAGGGTTTGCTTTCGTCTCCTCAGAGGATTTATTTGGATTTTTTTTTTTTTGTGGCTAGATTTCATTGTTTTCTATATATATTTACAGCGGTGGCTAAGTTATTACGCATACGTCGTGTGGTACACGATGAGGTACGAAAAACGAAAGCGATTTGGTAGCAATGCAGTTTTTAGCTAAACGAAAGACAAAACCAAAGGAAAACAATGATAGCTATAGGTGTATACTGTGGGTGTGTGTGGGGTGTGTGTGGGTGTGTGGGTGTGTGGGGTGTGGTGTCCTGTGTCTTCTTGTTGGCTTTTTACAGGGTGTACTTTGGGTGTACTTGGGTGTACTTATGTGTACTGCTTGGGTGTCTTTGGTGGAAGTGGGAGCTGCGGCTTTTGACCTGCTCAAAACCCTCTACTCGCTATTATTTATATATGTAATACATATTTGGCAAGTGTTGTTGTTAAGTATTGTTATATATAAATATGTATATATGTTTCTGTTGCTGCCTATTCAAATGCAAAGCGCGCGCATGCCGAGATCATCCTTATCAACGGCCATCACCATCATCATCATCATCATAATAATCGCAATCATAATCAAATCAAAAGCAGAACAAAGCTCGTTATGTTTTCAAGTGTGTGTGTGTGTTCTGTGTTTGTATTCGTTTATGTGTGTGTGTGTGTGCAGAGACAAAACCGAGAAATCATAAGGAACGCAAGAGAATAAACTTACCAATCGGAATCTGGATCTGAAGCTCCATCTCCGATACGCGATTTCCTAAACGAGTTTCGAAAGTTTTTCATTTTCATTGTCATTGTTTTGTTATTGTTTTTGTTTTGTTTTTGTTTTTCTTTTATTTATATATATTTTGTTTCTATTTTCTATTTTCTATTCGCTATTTCCTGTTTGATATTGTTTTCCCGAGCTTAGCATATATATTTATTTTTGTTTTGTATTCATTTTGATTTAATTTGTTGTGTGAGTTGTTTGATAGAAATAGATATTTATATATATGAGAAGTATATATATTTCCGCTCAAAGAGATACAAAAAGAGTGAGAGAGATAGATAGAGAGAGAGAGAGAGAGGGGAGAGGAGAATGACAGAGATACGCATACATGTAGGGGCTTTTTTGGCCGCATTTTCCCGCATTTCGCCGGCATTAAACCAGCCGCCCAGCCCATTTCAGCCAAGCGGAAAAAGGCTTGCTGCACGATAAGATTACCCCGCTCACACACACACTTACACACACACACACACACACACACATATATATATATATATATATATATATATATATACCATATTATATAGTACTCGTGTGCGTTGCGTGGGTGCTGACCCCATTGTTGTTTTGGGGTCAGCTGAGCCATTTGTGGACTTTCGATTTAATATAAATTGAGAATGAGCTTGTTAGTTTTGGCTTTGCCCAATTTCTCTCGCTTCTTCGATTTCGATTTCGATTTTGATTCGTTTGGATTCGGGTTAAGGCTCGGAAAGGTTAAAGAGCCGGGAGCCGGATATTAAATGGCCTTCTTTATTGCACCACAAATCATCCAGCGAAATGTTAAAGGACTCTGCTGTTTGTTCAGCGTGTGTGCCGAGTGTGTCGAGTGTGTGTGGCCATGTGTGGTCGCCTGAAATTGTTATTGTTTAATGGCTGCATGATGTCCGATTTGGGGACGCCCCCTGGGGTTAACCGGCAAAACGGTGCCTAAGCCGGATTTCAATTAACGCCTCTGTCTCGATTCCTGCCATCACGTTTTTTTTTTAGGGCGTTCTGTGCTTTAACACTCATTACAGGGTATGCGGCGTGTGTTGAGCAATAACCACAAATGAAAGCAAAAGAAAGAGCCCCAGTAAGTAGGCTATGATATTTTGACTTGTGAAAAAATTTGTATTTTCTTGCTTCTACACCAATAGTGGTTCCTTTAAAATTTGATTTTCTCTTTTAGGGCAGCTAAAAAGTATGCTTTACATATTATTTATAAAAGCCAAAGCATATATGTATTTCATTTTCTCTTTTAAGGCAGCTAAAAAGTATGCTTTAAATATTATTTTGATAAGCTAAAGCATATAAGTATTTCATTTTCTACCTGCATTCTTTTGCTATTGAAATATTTATATTTTTTACTATAAATATTACCTTGAATATTAATATTTTTCACAATCCTCTCCCCCCTTTTTTTATTGTGGGGCTACTACCGCCTAAAGGTATGCTATGATTAGGTCAAACCTCTGACCGGGTAATCTGCGGTCGAGACACTCCACTCGTTCGTTTTTCGTTTTTTTTTTCCTGCCTTCTGTTTTCTGTTTTCGATTTTCATTTTTGGGCTTTTGCGGCCTTCCCAGCCGCAGGCCATGACCGGACGGAATGCTAAACAATCGCGTTCGGTACGCCACTTGACTGACTGGCCGCACATCATGGCCC
Source organism: Drosophila nikananu (assembly GCA_008042635.1). NCBI lineage: Eukaryota > Metazoa > Arthropoda > Insecta > Diptera > Drosophilidae > Drosophila > Drosophila nikananu. The sequence continues at coordinate 9,586 of VNJV01012138.1, forward strand.
AGATGGAGCACACCCAGATGGAACAACAATTGAAAAATTCCGCCAAGTCATTTGGGCAACGTCCTGCCGCCCGGCAGAAGAGGAGACTCTCTCCTTCTCCACCAAGCTGCTGCTGCTGCTGCTGCTGAAGGGGATAAATTTATAACAGTCAGGGGACACTTCACACCCGGCGAGAGTGTGGCAGTCGGCGGCAGCTTCCAGCTGGATTTTAAAGTCGTGTCAGGGCGTCACGGAAATTCTCCAGGGAAATCTACACGACAAGCCGCCAGTTGAAAAGGATTTCCATATAAATATTATACATATAAATTCGTATTAATGAATAATTGAATGTAGGAGGCAACTTCTTGTATATTCTGACGTTCTGATGTCTAAAACAAGAGGTGACACCTTCCCCTCAGTAACCCTTTGTTTTTTTTTATATTTTTCAAAATTTGTAAACCAACAAATTAAAAGCACAGAGCATAGAGGAAAAGCGATTTGCCTGGCAAGTGCACTCGTAAATCGCAAATGCCCCGAATTAGGTTTTTGTGAGTAATACCCCAATTATTTTGGGTCATCCTAGTTAATGAGCAGCACTGCTGACAATGCGATAAAGGCCAACAAAATATATACCATTGGCGGATGTGTGAGCGGCATTTCAAGTGCTTGCAAATCAAAACGCAATCGCCGGATCGAACAAATGAATTTGATTGCGAATCAGGGAGTCGCTTGTAAGGGAATTACCTAACCGCAGCACCGTCTATATAGCCACATGCATGGCTCACATATGGAAAATCCATGCAAGTTAAAGGGGAACAGGAAAAGTTGGCGACACCAAATGGCAAGGCGGAGAAGGACGAGACAGGAGCCTGCTGCAAGTGCTGCAAGAGTTCTGGCAGGCTGCTGCTCCGCCTGGCATTGTGTTCACTTGGCGGCTCCCTACATAAATTTGCAATTTTCTAAATTCAAATTCTTTGTAAGTTGTCAGTCAGAGAGCGAGCGAGCGAGGGCAATTTCCCATTTCGCATGCACCATGCCGGGGGAAAAGGGGTTGGATTTTCACTGGCATAGGCGCAGATGTTGGTGTGAGTGTTGGTGTATTGGGGGCAGTGGTGTGTTGGTGTATTTGTGTCAAAAGTTCGCCTACATTGCAGCGCCAGCAGCTTAAACATATCGATTCAGGCGCTCACACACACCACACACACTGACAAAAGCCACTTAAACTTTCGACTGTTTGCCGAGATTTTTGCCAGTAAAAGTTCTCCTCATATACTGGGGCCTTACTTATGCACAGAGAGAAAGAAAGGTATAAAAGGTATAAAAAGTATACAAGAATTTAAATACAAAAATAAAAAATGTACCATAGAGGTTTCTGATTTCCGTTTCACTTTCAGTGTTGCGGTTCGAATAAAGATAAACTCATTTGTTGTGAAGTTTCTTGGCATGAAAGAATTGTGAAGTTGTCTTGACATCAAGCTAGCAACAAAAAGGTTTTGCTATTTTTGAAACAGAAAAAGGGAAGAGGAGATCGAAAGTCATTTCCTAATTAATGGGGAGAAAAGAACAAACATTGCTTGAAAAATCAAAAAGAAATCTTCCATAACATATATTATATAATAATAATTATATAAATTTTAATAATATTTTCCTCTCTGTGCCAAGACACTTGAGCGTGTCCGTGTGTGTGTTGGCATCAAGTTGTTTAGCTGAAGCAAACTTTTTAAGTTGCCCTTTGCCAAAAATGAACCGAAACTAGAACAGAAAGTGGTAAAATGAATATCCTTCCAAGACACCTCTTGGCCCCTCTTAACCGGGCTAACTTTGTGGCGGGGTTAACTACTGTACTCGGGGTGCACAGTGTTACCTCCGCTCCACCACCCACCACATAATTTATGCATTTGGCTAATAAATGAGAATCCCGCTTTGCAACACTTATTAAATGCGTAGGTCCTCTTTGCCACGAAAGTTTTGGGCGAAAGTTGCTCATTTGACGAGGCTCAACTGTACCGAAGTAAAAGAGAGAGGACAGTGGGGCGGATTAGAGAGAGAGAGAGAGAGACAGAGAGTGGGATAGAGCTAGCGAACGAGAGCGAGCAGGCGATATTGAGTTTCAGTCATAGTTCAGGTTTTAGTTGAGAGTTCAGAGTTCAGAGTGGAGTTCAGTTCAGAGAGTTGAGAGTTGAGTTAGAGAGAGGTCTGGCATTCGCTTACACATCAATGACAAATGGGTTATATATGGGGGTTACACATAGGTTTCATACACTACAATGGGGTTAGTAGGGGGGGACAGAGGCAGAGTGGGAGCGAAAGTGGGGGGCGTGAGCGGGCGAGAGAGCGGGTTTCGATCGAGAGATGTGAGTTAGTTGGGTGGATGCGGTTAGTACATATCGATTGCGCTATCGATTAACACTTATCGGGAGCGGATCGAGGACTCCTCTCAGCCAGGATCTCTCTCGCACACACCCACACAGGGGAGTTTACACACACATATATATTAGGGGAAGCACAGAGAAAAAAAAGAGCTCAAGTTTATGTAATTTCTTTGGTCTCTTGACTTCATATCAAGTTTTACTCTTCAAATATACATTTCAAAGTATTTTGAATTTATGAACGTAATATTTAATTTGGGGTTTTTAAAGATTCATACAGAGTATTTATTTATTGTGACCGAAAAGTGTTGAAAAGGAATACAATTTATGTTTAAAAATAAATGCAACATTTAAAAAAGCTTCAATGTCTTTTATAAGTTAATATCGAAATTTTTAGAGAGTTTTTAAAAGCCTAAATAAAGTATTTAGCATTTTGATTTCATGAACAAAATAAAATTGTTCTTCCCAAAATCCTTTAGTCTTTTTAAAATATTTTCAACACTTTTAGAATATTTCAAACTTGATTTTTTTTTATTTCTTGGAGTTTTACATATGAAGAGTCAAAGCCAAGGCATGGAGTTTTCTGCCTTTTCTTTCTCTGTGCCTTGCTGGTTAATAAATGGCTAGGACAACGCGTTTATAGGCATTATGGATATGGTACTGGTACATATGGGTTTTACGAGGAGGAAGGGGGAAAAAGGAGGGCTTTCCTCTTGATGCGCCTCAGCGAGCAGTAGTAGGCCATCACGGCACGCAGGCTCTTCCACTTCGTTGTCTGCTGGCCATTCTGGTTGTGGTTGTGGCTGGCATTCCCGCAATGATTCTGGCCATCCGGACACAGCTCCTCGGGATGCTCGCTGATGAACGAGGAGAGCGTCTTCATGGCGGGCAGCGATCGGCCACTGCCACTGCCACTGCCCAACGGCGTGTACGCACTCTGGTCGGAGGACGGACTGTTCACATGGAGGCGCACCTGGCGCCGCCGCTGATGGGGATGAGGATGCGCCGGCGGCGCCAGTATAAGTCTATCCCTCTCTGTGTACCTTAAACTAGTGTTGGTGGTGGTGGTGCCGCTGGCGGTGCAGCCGCACGGTTGGTGCTGTGCACTGGTCAGCGATGAGCTGGCGGATCTGCATGCGATGCGATCCGATCCGATCCGGAAAGTAGTTACATACGATCAGACACGGTGGCCACATTTATGGTTAATATTAGTTTTAAGGTCTCAAAAATAGAACGGGGCTTCCATTTTGTCACTAACTCTTTTCTCAAGGACTTGAAATCGGTTGGTAGCTGGTGAAAAAGTATGCACCAAGCTCAGCTTATCATTGCATACTTGCCGACACTCGATCAAGTGATTTCAGTCCTTGCAACTAACAACATTGCATACTTTTGGACGCCTTTTAACGTGGTTTCAAATCGTCACAGAGAACTAAAGAACTAGGCCTTGCCTATCCACTAAATAAGTAAGTAGTTAAAATGGAAGCCATGTTTTCTTTTGATTAAATTGTTGACCCGGCCACATAAACATTTTTCTGGGAGGCGGGGCACAACCGTTAGTGTGTGTGAGAGGGTGTGTGAGTGTTGTGTGTGGTTCGGTGTGGCAGGTTGTCATTCTGGAGTGGTTTCTGAGCCAAGGGATTGGATTGGAGTGGCGCCGAGTGACAAGGCGTGTAGTCGTGTGCCCAAAGATTAACCCAAGGAGAGTGCACATTAGCCCAAGGAGCTGATGAAACGTCTGCCCCCCCCAGGGAGAAGTGTAACTCTTCCGTTTTTCCCTTTTGTTTTGTGGGCCAAGTTAATTAATGAAATCATGTACACACACACACACACACACACACACACACACAGAGGAAGGGGGGACGGACATGGACAATCCCGGCTAATTGTCATTGCTAATTTCCTTTTTGCCACCGCCACAATGGCACAATAAACACAAACACAAACAAAAGTTGTCACTGTGTGTCATGGTGTGTGGGTGCGTCCTTGCCACAGCTCCTTGCCACAGCTCCATTCAACTGCAAAGGCAAAAAAGTTGAGGCCTCGGGGAAACCTCAACATTTACTGGGCAAAGGACACAGTGCGTTCGCGCGGCTGTAAGGCCTCAGAAGAGAGTTTCAATTTAAGTTTAAGTACTTGAAAAAAAAAAAAATATTAAAAACTGTAAGTAAGTGGAACTTAAATGGGAAAATATTTGTTTAACTCTCTCCTTGCTATTTATACTTTTTAGATGGGTTTCAGAACCACGGGTTTCCAGGTATCTGAGGTGTTAACCCTTTAATTTAAACAGATTATCATACAGTTTTCAGTCCCGAAACGCACTGTCTTTTGTAGAGAAGCTGCCTCTGGACAGATCTAAGGCTGCTGATTAGATTAACCAGAAGCCGAAGTGAAAACTTTTGATGTTGCTTCCCGTCTCCCATTAACATTCACATTCCCATTCACATTCACACATTGCCATTCAGATTTCAATTCCCCTTTCCCTGCAAAGGATATACAGGATATATGCTGTGTGTGCGGGGGACTTGCTAATTGCTAATTTAATTTAATTGAATTGAGTTGAGGCTGAATTGAATCGGTCCCGGGGACTTGTTGTATTTGTCTTACTTTTTGCTCTATTTTTTGCTTCAATTCTATTATTTTGTTAGTTTTTTTTTTCCTTTGCTTTGTTTTGCCGGGACAGGGGGTTTCTTTGGCTGTCTTGCGGATACGGATGCGAGTACGGATGTGATGTCGCTTACGGCTGATCAAATACGGCGTACAACAAAGCTGCCAAGGCGAACGAAGCCCAACAAAGTATGCTACACATTTATCAATTACGCTTACGGCACGTGTCTATATGTGTGTGTGTGTGGAGTGTGTGTGTGTGTGTGTGTGTGCTTATAGGTGTGGGTCTCAGGGTGTTAGTGTGAAGTGTGAAGTGTGTGTGTGTGTGTGGACTGCAAGCAGAGCCGGATTATGTTTATGTGTTTGGTAACAACTTGGCACGATTTGAATAAATCATCTTTGTTATGCTCCTTTTTTTTCGTTTCTCTTTTTAGCTTCTTTTGGCTTTTCTCTTATTTTCTTTAGTCCGCTTTTAACTTTTATTTTACAGCTATGCACGTGTCGGTGTGTGGGCACTGAGCGAAATGGGGATTCAAATTAAACTTTTGGGTGAAAGTTCATATTTTTTTTTAAATAATTAATTTACAAGTTACAAAGTTTACAAAGGAATCAACAACAGTACGATTTTTAATCGATAGACATCGATATCTTAAAGCCTTAGCTATTATCTGTGTTATTTTAATGCAATTTACTTAATTTTACCAATTTTTACCTTTCAACTCTTATAAAAGAAATTAGTTAAAACCTCAAGAAGCTGTTCTAATTAACTAATTAACTTAATTCGATATTTTTAAAGAAAAAAATCGATTTTAAGTCGCTGAACATCGTTAGCTATACATTTTTCGTTTAAAACTATGTTTTTTCAAAGTAAATATAATATTAAACATTTAATATTTGTACATTTTAATTGAAATAAATTAACCTGAAAAATGTAGTATTTTTTTAAATTTCAAAAACAATTTCAAACTTTACGCTTTTCTCAAGTTTTTACATTTCCTCTTTAAAATTGTAAATCTCGCTCCCTTTCGCTCAGTGCATGTGTGGGTGTTTCTTTGGTTCGGCGATACGGGGGATGCGGGTGTGAGAAAGCTAAAGTCGAACTTACCGCTGACTGGGACTCTTGCTGTCCGAGGAGTGGGCCGCACTGTTGTTGTCCTCGTCCCGGGCCATCGCCGACGCGCTGCTCTTGTGATGCCGCTTGTGGTGGCCGCCGCCATCGCTCGTCCCGGGCCCGCCGCCGGCTCCGCCGCTGGCTCCTCCACCGCCGCCGCCGGAGCTACTGGTGCCCGTGGGACTGATGACATCCGTGTCGCTGTTGCAGTCGTGCACCTGGCGGGCCACATCCTTGACGAACTTGCCCGCTCCGTGCTCGTGGTCGTGCGCTTCCATCTGCAATGATCGATAGGGAAAAATCGATAAAATATCGAAAAAAAAAAAGCCTAAGGAATATGTTAAAAGCAACCCCAAATGCAACAAAAAAGGATATTTCATTTATCGAGTTTTTTATCGAAGAATAATTGGGCATTGAAAATAATTAAAGAATTGCAAATAACATGTTTGAATTTTTAGAAACAATAGAATTTTTCATGAGCTTGAGTTGAGAATATATAAGCTATCGAATATAAAAAGGTCATTATCGAAAATGTCATCGTTAATAATCGGTTGAAATCCCTGCCAAATTATGAATTCTACCAAAAGAGTCACATCAAAAAAACGAAGATGGTATTGAAAATAGTGCTAATTGGTCAAAATAAATATCGACAAATTTAAGAACTGAATACGAAGCTTTAATTCTGATACCTGCCACCATACCAATTCGATATTAATTTGGCTTATCGCCAGGAACATCCGTCCCTGGGGCCACATCAATCGCAATTGAGCGCATCTTAATTGCTAATTATGCAAATTCCTCTTTGGTGCAGGGCAAAATGTCAATGGTGTCAGTGCTACACAGGTACAGTTGTGTACAAAATACTGGTGTTCTAGTTGGAATGCAAAATGTATGCTATAGAAGCTGAAGAAAATTAGGATTTCATGGGTAATTAACTATGCTTTTTACTTATACAGTTTGGGAAATGTTAAAAACTATATACGAATTTATTAGGCAGTAATTATAAAATTCTATTTAAATTGTTGAGAATGATTAAGTGTTTCCAGAGAACTTCCTCCTTGACTTTCGATAGCTTTAAATGTGAAATGTATCTGCATCTCAGTCAACGCTCGCATCTGTTTCTGTAACTGCAACTGCAACTGCAACTGCAGCGAGGCCGTTGCCACGATTGCCCCACGGTGCATTTTAAATCGGATGATGTTGACGATAATAATTAAACTTTGATTTGATTGCGCCCGACACGAGAAGTTGGCCAACAAGTCGGCCAGGTGAAAGGTGAAAGCAGAGAGCAGGAAGCAGGCAGCAGAAGGCAAAAGGCTGAAGGTGAAAATATCAGCGATGGAGGAGTTTGCAAGAAACTTTTGCTTGCCTTTAAATATTACATTATTGATTGCCATCGAAAATGATAGAAAAACAGAAACGTAAAAGTCATTCAGAGAGCACACTTAAAATTGATTTTAAAAGAAAATCATTTAAATTCCAACTGATTTTTATTTATTTCCTTCTTTAATACCTAAGAGGAATATGGGAAATTCACTCCCTCCCCCTAAATCCAATTAAAAGCAATGCCCAGAAACCCGCTTTTGTCAGCAAATTGCATAACTTGCAACCAAAATCGATTGGCATTAATTGGCACTAATCGGTGGCAATCGAACCACCCGACTTCATATCGATAGCCCAAATCCCAGATTCCCCGCATTCCCCATTCACACTTTGATTGGATCAGTGTCGGGGACCACTTGTTAGCCAGGCCGGAGTGAGGGGTAAGGGTCAGGAGTCAGGGCAGAGGCATTATTAATTTAACGCCAGTGGCCGAAAACCAACTTTAAGCCAGCTTCGTTGGGGCCCAAAAGTGCTGGCACTCGTAAGTACTCGAGCGCCGCAAAACTCGGAAGCATCGATTTGACCATTGGGACAGATGTCCGTGTTTCCAAAGACACTGCTCAAAAAAGGGGTACTTAATACGCAGTTTAAGAAAGAAGTTAAATATATATTTCATATTCATACTTAATAGGTTTAGTAACTCTTTTAGCTTCTGGCTTACTGGAAATAAATATAAAGTTAATATAGAATTTATGTTCCCTTTCAAAGTTCCCCCACAATTCGTTGCCTTTAAATGTGAAATATTAATTCCTCCTTAATATTTCCAAATAAAATATGTAGCAAACATAACCACATTTTCCCCCGGTGTACTTGTACACATTCGTGACAAAACTGGCCAAAATCCGTCCAAGGGTTTCAATTTAGCCTCCGGTTTTTTGTCTTTGGTCTTCGGCCCTCGGTCCCCGGTCCCTGGACTCAAATAGGGGAAACCACACAACATATCTGGCGGGATTTCCCACCAATTAGTTGACAAATCGGTTCAGTGCCAGATTAAGCTTCGCCCGTGATATCTCCCCCGATCTCTGCAGCTTTATGCATATGAACCAGCAGCGTGGCAATTAAGTGCGCCACAAAACCTGATTGGAATTTATTGTGGCCAGCCGGAGGGGGGGAATCCCCTAAAAAACACAGCCATAAGTGCAGTGCTCTGCTTTTTAATTAGTCGAGATGACAAATCGAAGGGCGAGAGCCTCTTCAATATTTTCGCAATATTTCCGCATTTATCCAAGCCCTGGCCTTGCCTTTGCCTGGCCAAACTTGTGCGGCAAAACTAATTAAATAAGTTTTAAGCAGCCTGGAAAATGTTTCTTAATAAATATTCATGCCCTGCCAAGCTCTCAAGCACTTAAATGTTTTAAAAGACCGACGAGACGCTGGGCGTGGAGTGCAGGTAAACGAGCGCAAGTAGTTTCGGGAATTATACCACTATTTTGGCGGGTAATTACTTTAATGAAGCCTTCATTAGGCACAAGATGTTTCTGTATAATGCCCTGAATCCAGTCGAAATATAAATCAATATAAAAGATAAATATATATTATATGGAAAGACTGCCTTTTATAGACTTGCCATAATTATTTGAAAGCTGTTTTCGAAACCCTACTAATTCAGGCGATTCTATTTTTGGGGAAGCAACTAAATATAACCTTCATAAACAAGGCCATTAAAGTGTAGCTGCCGGACATAACAGTAAAGCTCATAATCAGAAATGTTTAAATTTTATGCGTTTGTTTGTCACACAACATTAATGTGAGGGATAATAGCAGGAGTAGGGCTTCGCTGGAAGGGATATGTGAGAGGGCCAATCAAAAAGGAAACTAAAAGGAAAGCTGAAAAGTCCCTGTTAAAAGTTATTGCTAAAGATGATAAAGCATATATTAACATATACTCTAATTTTTCAAAAATTACAACCAGCAGGGCTATAGAAGCTTCGGTTTCCCGAAGTTGGCTTTCTTTTTTGTTTTTTGATATTAAATTTAAACTGAAGAGGTATTAATATTCAAATGCAATTTTAAATAATATTTTTTAATTGGTTTTTACGGTTTAATGACTGTGAACTTTGCAACTCTGCCTTCAGACATCCCTAGCCTTGGCTCTTGTTAAGTCCATAACCCCGAATCAAGACCCTTGTGGCTTATAGTCGCATCCATATATCTGTTCAACGACACTGCGATTATGGGAATGGGAATGGGATGAGCTGCACGGCTCAGGAAATGGCAACCCACCCACAAGCAAGGAGGAGCGACTCACTGACACTGTCAGGGGATTATCCGTCTGGGATTTGGACTGCAGACTGCTGCTTGCTGCCTGGTAATGGAAATGCAAACGGACATGGACATGGACACGGACTTGCCTTTGCGAGGGACATGCTCTGCACACTCACCGTATATAGGCCCGTTGCAGTGGCCCCCGACGACGAGGAGGATGCCGCTGCCGCTCCAGTGCTGCCGTAGTTGAGCTGCGAGTGATAGCCGCTGGAGAGGATCTTCTTGTGTGCGGATGCATGCGCCCGATACGCGCTCACGCTCAGTTTCATCCTGACATCCACTCGCCAGCCGCCGCCCCCGCCAGCAGCAGCAGCAGCAGCAGCAGCAGTAGCCCACGACGATGACGACGCCTGTGATGCGTTCCGTGTGGGCGCCTAGTCTCCTTCTCGTTATCCTTGTGCCTATCCTCCTGCTCCTGCTATCGTCCTTGCTGGCGTTGCTGTTGCCAAGGGTCGCCGCCCACGTGTCCGTGTTCGAGTCGTTGTCGTGGGCGTGGCTGAGCCCTGTGCCTGTTTTTGTGGCTTCACTGTGCCACCGTTTACACCAATGTTGTCTGGGCTCCGGGCTGCTGTTGCTGTGTTGCTTAGCGGTGTTGCAAGCTATGTATTGCTGGGGTTGCTTCTTTTGCTGCTGTTTTTGCAAATGTTTTTGTTAAGTGTTGTTTACTAAAGTTGCTACTTTGGTTTTGTTGCACATGTAGGTTGAATTGTTGCTTGAGCTTGTTGTTGGTGTACTGTTGGAATACTGTTGGTGTACTGTTGGAGCTTGTTGATGATAACGGTGTAGTGCTGCTGTAATTATTGGTTCTGTTGCTGCTGTTCTTGTTTCCTTTGTTGCTAGTAGCTTCTTCTGTCTGTCTGTTGTTGATTTTTTCTGCAATTGATGTTACTGTTGCTGTTGTTGTTGTTGGAATGGCTGCAGTTGCTTTTGTGATTTTATTTATCTTGTTGCCAGTGCTGTCGTTGTATCTTCTGCTAAGAATGCTGCTGTTTATGCTTTTCCTTCTTGCAGTTGCTTTTTCTATTTCACTTACAAATCTTATTTAATCTGTTGTTGTTGGTGAAACTTTTCGTTAAATAGCTCTTTCTGCTGCTGTTGCTATTACTGCTTTTGCTTTTAATGTGGCGTTTCTGTTTTTTTGCAATTATTGCTGCTTGCGTAGGTGTTAGCTCCTGTTGTCGCTTTAACAATTGTTATTATTTCTGGTTGGTGTTCTGTATCTCCAGCTCCTGCTTCTCCTTTTCCATGTGTTGTTGTTGTTGTTATTCCTCTCACCGCTCCCCTTGTTTTTGTGATGTTTTTTAGCTGCTATTGTTTGCCGCGCGTCGCTTTCAAGTTGCGTTGAATTGGGCTTAATTGAGTGCCCAGAAGCGGCGACGTCTGACGACGGGTACGCGGGATGAGGATGACGACGACTGAGGACTGAGGACGACAGAGGACGACACCGTTTTCGCCAAAAACGTAGGGCGTGCCGGCAGCAGTTTTGCTGGCTCAAAAGCAAAAGCAAAAGCAAGCTGGCTATGTCGACACCGAGACGACACGACGACACAACACAAAGGCAAACTTTTTATTGCCGCCTTCGGTGGCAGTCAGTTGCAGATGGGTGGAGGTGGTGGCAAAGGTCCTGGCGATGATGATGGACTGTGGCTGCTGTTTCTCTTGTTGTAGTTGTTGTTGTCTAGGGGCGAATTCGTGGATCCGTGTCTGGGACCGCTGCTCAGTTTTAGTTTCCCATAAACGTTGAAGCATGTAGAGCTGCTGCTGCGGCTGCTGCTGCTGCTGCTTCTACTGCTGCCTGGCTTTTGTCCTTTTTGTTCCTCCTTGGCTGTGAGTGTCCTGTTCCGGCTACTGCCGCTGCTGCTCCTGTTCCTGCTGTGCGTGTGTGTCTGTGCTGGGGGAAGATCCCTGCCTGGCGTTGCTCTCGCTTTTAATTGTTTGTAATTTGGTTTTTAGTGCCGCCGGTCGCAGTTTTTTGCCCCCACTCTCTGCGCTGCTCCTGTGGTAGTTGCTTTTGGTGTTTCTGTTGTGGTTGTTTTTATTGTTGTTAAGGCCTCATGTCACTTTAGTTACAAGTATCTGTAGCTGGTGCTGTCGTATCTGCATCGCTATCTCTATCTGTAGCGCAAATTGTATCTCTATCTCTATCTCTATCTGTGGCTGTATCTCAGTATTTGCGGCTCTTTGACTGCGTATTTGCTGCTGTTGTTGTAACTGTTGTTGTTGTTGTTGAATTTGTTGTTGTAGTTGCCTGCAGGCAAAGAAAACATTTAGTTAGGCAAACATTAAAGTGGAAATTAATTAAAATGTCTAACAATTTAGTTGCGAAACATAAACTCAAGCACACACACAGAAACAAAAACCTGTGTGAGGCACTAAAAAGCTTAAATTACTTTTAATAGTAAGAAAAAAAATATAAATTGGATAAATATTTCATTTTTATAGAAGCAACAAGCTTTCTATATTTTATTAAAATTTTTGCAGATTATTTGACCGAAAACCACTAAAAACGAACGAATAATATGCTGTACGATGCCTCCAACCGCAATTAACCAACTTTATTCAAAGCATAAAATAATTGCTTACTTTTAGGCACCTGTAAAGGTGTTGCCAAAAGGCTCAAGCTGAATAGTTTTATCCAGTTAATTAAAATCAACAATTAAGATGCGCAAAAGTATGCTGCGAACATGTACACAAAGCAAATGCACATACAACTTGTTGCAAAAATATCATAGGATACTTTCATATGCCTTAAATAATTTATTTAAAAACCCTTAAAGTCACATTAAACATTGCATGTATTAGATCTTTTATCCCAAAATCCCCAAATAAATTCCAATATTCATAGGACTCTACCACAAAAACCAGATATGCTTTTTCTCTCAGTGGCTGAGCAAAAGCACCTCATTAAACGTGGGTCTTCGCACCGAAACGATTTAGTTTTCACCGAATTTCCCAGAATTTCTCAGAACCAAAAGTCGTTTAAAGGGCAACCGCAGCTGCTTGCTCTTCGGTATTTGCCGTATTTTCCGCAGTTCCCCGACGCGTCGCCTTGTTTGGCTTGCAATTTAAATTAATATTGTTGAAGCTTGGCAAACATACACCCACTCCGGCACACACTCCGACACCCTGCTCCATTTGCAGTTAAATACGAAACTTTGTGCCCAAAAGTCATCCGCCATAAATAGTCAGCAAGGCAGGTGGGCTCCACCCAGGTGCAAAGTTCATTAACTTTGCGGCACAGTTTGATTTGTGCGTAATTGAACCCTTTGCAGGGACAGGCACAGGGACAGCGAGGAGCTGCTAAAGTTGACCAACTATCGCCCGCCGTGATTGATGGCCAATGATTGATGGGGATCACGGGTGGCCGGCCTTTGGCTGAATTATCTAATTAGTGATAGGCCAATCAATCAGCTTGATTATCTGCCGTCCAGTATCAATTATCAGCTTGTGATGTTACTTATCGTTAGGATAAAATATCTTGTGTAAGGTAGGATAAATACATAAATAATATAGCGTGCGGAAAACATTAAATTAAATTAGAAACAAAAAGGGGGCCATCGTCAAAATTCTCAAAAATGGGCCAAAAATTTTAAATCGAAGAAAAAACCAAACCAGACTGAAATCGGTTGAGTTTAAGCCAAGTTACGATCAAAAAACCACAGAAGAAATTCGCGATTCTTGAGCCAAAAAAATTAAAGGGGTCACATCGTCAAAATTCTCAAAATTAGGCCAAAAAATTATAAGCCTAGTTTTGAATGCAGAAATGTTCTCCATAAAAAACCAAGAAGAAAAAACCAAACCAGACTGAAATCGGTTGAGTTTAAGCCAAGTTACGATCAAAAAACCACAGAAGAAATTCGCGATTCTTGATCCAAAATGTAGCAATTTTTTTCGATAAAAAGAAAGGGGTTACATCGTCAAAATTCTCAAAAATGGGCCAAAAAATTATAAGCCTAGTTTTGAATGCAGAAATGTTCTCCATAAAAAACCAAGAAGAAAAAACCAAACCAGACTGAAATCGGTTGAGTTTACGCCAAGTTACGATCAAAAAACCACAGAAGAAATTCGCGATTCTTGAGCCAAAAAAATTAAAGGGGTCACATCGTCAAAATTCTCAAAATTAGGCCAAAAAATTATAAGCCTAG
>VNJV01012147.1:0-10719 GCA_008042635.1 Drosophila nikananu
CATTTTCATGCTTTTTTGATAAAATCGATCGCAGTCTTTTAGTTTGAAATGAAAAACTCCCTTGTTAGTTATTTTTATTATCTAGGGTAAGGTGGGAAACTAAAAATAAACTGAATTTTTTCTAGTAGTAGTAGTTGTAGTTGTATGCGACTTTAAACAAACCTCATACTCATGTACTTATTATTTTGGCCAGTAGTGGTGTATGTGCACCATATTAGCATTTTAAGAGAAAAAAACCGAAAAGTATATTTCGAAATTGGATAAAAATTGAGAAAACTGCCTTAAAAAACATAAATTTTCGCGTATAAAATCTACTATTTATCACACCATACCGTATGACCACTTTCATATAAAAAAAAAATTATGAAAATATCTCAACCGGTTCAAGAGTTATGATTTTTGCAAGGCAAAAGTATCTTTCCGTCAACTGCGTTGTAAACTTCTGACTAAAATTTTAATACCCTGCAAGGGTATAAAAACTGAATGTTAACGAAACACCGCTTAGCAGATGCTAAGCATCCTCTTCCCCCACACAGTTGTTAAAAAGTTCCTAAGCATGAAATTAGAATTAGTCCCCGTACTAAGCATTTAATCTTAGTTTGATAAACCTCCTGGCCAGCTCACAGAGGACCGTCAAAACCTTCTTGCTGGTCTGCGAATACTATGATTGCAAAGCCAATGACTCGAAGTCAAGTGAAGACTCAGCAAAATCATACATTACACTTTTGATTTAACGGACATTATTCGTGTATATCTTTTCTTTTTGTTCTTGTTATTTTATCAACAGATCGCACCTAAATATAAATTTAATTTATAAATGGTTAACAAGTCTCAGGAGCTACCTTCAGCGCCGCCGGCGGATACGGGCGTCAGATTAATAAGGTTATTGCTGCTCTCGGCAAGCTCGGCGATGGAGACCCGTCCGCGCTGCTTTATGAATTTTGCCACCGCGGCAAGCTCATCCTCCGAAACGTAGATGAACTTGCCACGATCGTCGATGACACCAGTAATGGTGCCATCAGACTGCAGTTCCTGAATGCGGTCAATGGCCTGCTGCGTCTTTAGTTTGAAGGAGACTGCTAGATCCTCTAGAAGGACCACCTTGTTATTCTTAAGATACTGTATGAAATCGGCGAGGAGGTTGTCCTTCTCGTCGGCGTCGCCTTCCTCAAAGCCCTCTTCTTCAACGCTAAAGGCTGCCTTCATCTTCAAGTACTCCTCGTGCTCCTTTCGCTCACGCTCCTCCTTGGCCAGGCGCTCGGCCTCGATACGCTTTCGCTCCACCTCCGCCTCGATGTCCTCCTGCTGCTTCCGCTCGGCGTCATCCTTTGCCTCCTTCGCCTTGCGCTGCTCACGATCATGAAGCTCCTGTTCCCGCTGCATCCGTTTCTGCTCCTTGGCTTCCATTTTGGCCCGCTTTTTGGCACCCATTTTCTCATCCAGCACGGCGCCCTGGGGCACGCGCGCTCCATCGGCAACGGCGTTAGCCTCATCCTCGTTGTCAGAGTCTGCGTGAACAGCCTGGGCCGCAGCAGCACCAGCTGCCGGAGCAGCTGCCGGAGCGTTCTGGTGCAGTCGATTACGCTGATTCCTGGCTATTTGGGCACGTCGCGGGACACCCTCCTGTGCGCGTTGTGGGACGCCACGTTGAGGGGCAGCTACCCCAGCCTTACTTTCTATGTGGGGTCAATGATTAGTTGGATTTCAGAGAATCAATGATTTTCTTTTACCAGTAACGCCGGCATTTTTCTTCTGGAGGAGGTACAGAGTGATTATCACGACTAGCAGGGCCGTGGCGATACCCACGAGAATGATCAGGTCCATTATCTCCCAACAAAACGGATAGCACGCGATGTTTTGGCAAAAAGGTAAACGTCAACAAAAGTGACACAGCAGCACAGCTGTTGCGACGGCGTTGCCAGCCCAAATTAATATCGGGAAGCTCATATTAGAGAACGAACGCGTGACGAAAATTATCAGAAGCGATATTTTTAAATTTTAATATTATTTGCACTCTTGATGAAATTTAAAACTCTTTAAACAAATTTAAATTTATTAATGCGTTAAGCTTGAAGTTTAAATTACTGTTTTTAGTTCATTCGATTAGTTCGTGAAGGGTTTTGCCAATCTCGTCACGCTGCCATCTCTATATGCCAAACACTTAATTTTGATCTGGCACTTTTTCATATGACGTGTCGGCGAGCCTAACTTTGTTAAACTACCATTTGGAAAAGTCACAGCAAATAGACGAAAATGCGCCATCAGATCATCAGTCTGGTCCTGGTCCTGTGCGCCCTGCACAGCGCCTGCGGGTTGTACTTCCACATATCGGAGACGGAGCGCAAGTGCTTCATCGAGGAGGTTCCCGACGAGACGACGGTCATAGGTAAGCGGCCGCGTACAGGGCCAATTTTCCAACTCGAAATGTCAGCTTAAACCACTTACGGTTATTTCTGTTCAATCCTGCAGTCAACTACAAGGTGGAACTATACGATCCGCGCTCCAACGGATTCATGCCCTCCTCCCCCGGCATTGGAATGCATGTGGAGGTGCGGGATAGCGACGACAAGATAGTGCTGTCCCGTGTGTACAGCTCCCAGGGCCGCATATCGTTTACCTCACACACACCCGGCGAGCACGTCATCTGCATGTACTCCAATAGCACCGCCTGGTTCAGTGGCGCCCAGCTGCGCGTCCATTTGGACATCCAGGTTGGCGAGCACGCCATCGACTATGCCAATGTGGCCCAGAAGGAGAAGCTGACTGAGCTGCAACTGCGCATTCGGCAGCTACTCGACCAGGTGGACCAGATTACCAAGGAGCAGAATTACCAGCGTTACCGTGAGGAGCGCTTCCGCCACACCAGCGAAAGCACCAATTCCCGCGTGCTCTGGTGGTCGCTGGCCCAGACCGTCGTGCTGGTCTGCATGGGCTTCTGGCAGATGCGCCATCTGAAGAGCTTCTTTGAGGCCAAGAAGCTGGTGTGATTTTGTCTGCTTCTCAGCTTCCTCACTGTTCCGTGTTTTTCTCCACATTTGGCTACTCCTGGTGTAAGTGCGACAAGAACTGCGAAATTCATCAAAGGATCGATCATCATCAACAACCAGCCACAAGCCTCAACTCCAAGCACTTCTAGTTTTAATTTCTTGTGCGTAATTTAATAAAAATCAATTGTACAAAAACAGATGCCAGGGACTGTCTTCGCACCAACACGTCCACCCTATCGCCGCAGTCAGCTGAGCCAGGTCCCGTGACTATGTTTGCTTCGCTGAGCTTGTCTTTGGCTTATCAGCAGCCTCCAGACAGATAACCTGTGGCGTTAACTCCCTAGTTTTAAGCTCCGCGTTGTCTGCATCGCGACTGCAACGAAGTGCTCCAAGTGCCCTTTATCTCGGGCGTCGTTAGTAGCTCTTGGACCGCACTGCTAAGTGGTCGTCAGTCGCGGCACAAAACCAAAGACAAACAGCGCGTTGTGGCTGCAGCCAAAACGACCCACAAAAGCCGCAACTCTGTAACCTGATCCGGAACGAAGCGCTTGCAAGTCAACAACCGGCCCAGGTTTCTGCTCGCTCTCCGATTCAGTTCGTTTACGTCGGATTAGGTGCACGGCTGTGGAAAATGTTCCGCGCTACGGAAATCGGCAGCGAAGAGAGTGAGTCTGAGAACAGATAAGATAAGATCTCCCAAGATCGCTTTCCGCACCTTTTGTACATTACATGTGCCCTTATGTACAGCCCTACCCGCTCTGGCGGAGTTAACCCAGGGGGATGGTCGGGATCTGGAGTGGATCAGTTGGAGAGGTGAGCAACGGACCCTGCTGAAAAGGCCTCAGCGCAGCTCTCTGCCCAATTATGGCTTTGCTCCTCCGCCTATCCGCATGGAGTACAGATATCCCCGTGCCGTCTTCTTCGTTCTGGCCACCAAGTTTTTCGAGGCTTTCGCTGCCAACGGCATACGCAGTAAGTGTAGGAGCTTAAGTACAATTATTTGGCTTTGTCCGCTCGACAAAAATTGCAAATCCGGCTTATCTGCGTCGGAAACGCAAACACAGGGCGGTCTTATTGTGACAGTCAAAAGGTCTAAGATTCTCTTTATTTAAGAAATATTTAAGTTACAAGACATGGAATTTTTCTATAAAATGCATTCTGATGCACATAAATCTCTGTCGTATTTCCATTCGTGATTTGCAGACACGTCCTCTGCAAATATCTTATAACCAGATATATTCACGTTTTGTGGGATAATTTGATATTTTTAATAAATATTAAATTTTAAAAATGTTCATATATTTAAAATCAAACATAGATAATTAACAGAGTGAGATGAAAATGCCAATGACATCTTCAACTTCAAGAATGTCTAAAATGAACATTTTTATCATTGAGTCGTTATCCAGTTTTTAAGTCGAAACAATGGTATAAGTTTCAAGGCAAGATATTTTGAAGCTTTGTGCCGAAACCAGAACTACTTAAATTATGTGTATTTTTACTTTTACTTTCAAAATATATATGTATAAGTTCTCCTAAACTAAATGATAATAAATGATAATAAATAAATATAAGTACTTCCGGACGCCGTTCTTCGTATTTTTCAATATTTTCGCTAATATGACACAGTCTTGATTGCAGCGGCGACCTTCGCTTCATTGTCAACAAATCGAGATTGATGGCAGTATATAATTATATTCCATTTTATTCCAGCCGTACTCGCCCTTTATCTGCGCGATGATCTCAACTTTACGGAGAGCTTTTCCACGGTGGTGCTGCACATTTTCAACTTTTTTGGCCAGTTCTGCCCCATTATTGGCGCGATCCTGGCGGACAGCTACATGGGCAATGTGCGCACAATATCGGCCTTTAGTTTCCTCTACGCGTTCGGATGGCTCCTGCTCACGTTGACCTCCCTGCCAAACATGACTGTGTCTTTGGTGTGAGTTGAAATTTTATGTGAATTTTTTTCGTACTTAATATAGCACTCACTTCTTTCTTCTAGCCTGCTAGTCTCAATCGCCCTGCTGTTTATAGCAGTGGGTAATGGATCCATTCGAGCCTGCATTACCTCGCTGGGAGCCCTGCAGTTTAAACTACCGGAGCAGAGCGTCCACCTGGCAGAGTACTTCTCTTTCTACTATTTCGTTTACTACTTTGGCATTTTTTTGAGCAAAATTATTCCGCCGCTGGTACGGGCCAACACGCATTGTTTCAGCAAGGCGGAGTGCTATCCGGCTGTATTCGGCACCCTGGGCAGTGCCTTTTTGATGGCATGGTGTAAGTATCCAATGGTTATTTTTTTAGAATTAAAACCCATTGGGGATGTCAGTTATCTTTCTGGTCGGAAAGTGTTTCTACAAGGCCGAGAAGCTGTCCGCAGACAACATACTCTTTAAGTTTTTTGGCTGTATTAAAACGGGCTTGGTTGAGAAATGGCGGCGTCGCAAGTCCCCAAAGCGATCCAGCTATTGGCTCCACAATGCAGTTGGAGCCTATGATGAGAGTTTCGTCAATGATGTATCACGGGTTTTAAGGGTGAGTTTGGAATGCCCATAGATCTGCTTTCAATAACGAGTGCTTCTCGTTTTCTCTAGATTTCCAAGCTGTTTATCCCGCTGCCCTTTTATTTTGCCCTATTGGCGCAGCAGGACTCCAGCTGGACCTTCCAGGCCACCCAAATGAACACCACAGTATTGGGCGTGACCATCCAACCGGATCAGGCCAAGGCCGTCGGCCCCATCTTCCTCTTCATGCTCATCCCTCTGTGGCAGTATATAACGGTTCCTTTGCTGCGCCGCTGTCTAAACTGGGAACTGCAGCCGCTACACAGTGTGACGGTGGGCGGAATTTTTTCTGCGGGAGCTTTTTTTTGTGCGGGAGCTGTGCAAGAACGCATTATGGTAAGAAACCTATGTCCGAAATCCTTGCGATTTAATCTCAGAATCGTTGTAGAATTCACCCATTCAAACGGTTAGCATAGCCTGGCAGGCGCCACAGTTTCTGCTGCTCATGATGGGCGAACTCTTGCTCTCCATTCCGGGTCTACAGTTCGCCTTCACCCAGGCCCCAACCAGCATGAAGTCTGTGGTCACGGCTGCCTTTTTCCTGAACAATGCATTCGGTAATCTCATCGTGGTTCTGGTTACGGAGGTGGCGTTGCTCAGCTCCCCAGTGGCAGAGTACTTCTTCTACGCGGTGGTTATGCTGGTATGCATTATCATTTTTGCCCTGTTGGCGTTTGATTACACACTGCAAGAGCGGAAGGGAGGCTTTTATGTTCGGAGCTTGGACAGCGATCCGGAGGTTCGGGATGTGCCTAGCACAAGCCGTAGTGACAGCATCTAGGTGGCTACATCGTTATCACTGGTAATTTATTGAGACATGCACACGTACACACACGCACTAAACTCAAAATAAATATTTAAACGCTAAGTTGAGTTAACTATTTGGGTCAGTCGACGATTTTAAACATGTACTGCAGCTCGAGGTTGCAATCATCCAGCAGATCGGTACAGTGGACGGCGTTCTGCACCTTGGATTTGCCAAACTTGGCCCGTAGTGTGTGCGGGCGCAGCAACTTTGCGATCTCCGGGTCCATGGGGCCGCAGAAGTTGCGGAACTCTCTGTGCGTCTGCTTGTCGGGATCGACGGACGCGATCTCCATGCACATGCACACTCCGCTGGCCAATTGCGCCACCATGGGTATGTACTCGGGCAGGACGCCGCGGTACACCTCGTAGAACTCCTCGCAGTTAATGCGTGCCATCAGGATCATGCGCATGGCAGTCACTCGGAAGCCGTTGGACAGAATCTCGGAAACGATGTGGCCAAGCAAGCCGTCCTTGATGCTGTGCGGCTTGATGATGGCTAGCGAGGTGTTCTGAAACAGGCACTCCTTGATGATGTTGTGGCTCGCTTCAAAGAAGAACCGCAGATCCATCACCACGTCGTTATCGTTGTCCGAGTAGTAAAATCCGTAGCGAACCTCCTCACACTCGCAGAGCTCCTCCAGGCCGGGCGGCAACTTCACAGAGGAAGCCTCCAGTTCCGAACTTTTGTAATTGGCGCACGCCTTCATAATCTCGACCACGTTGTCTCCGATTAACTCAAGGCTAATGGCCGGGCCAGCTAGCAGCTCGTTCATCAGGACACTAGGGTTGGGTAGAATATTAAATTAAAACCATTCATGAGCTGATCTACTCACGAGCTGGAGACATTGGTCTTGTCCTTGCCAGAAAGGAACTGAGTGGCCATCTTGGGTGTGAGATCTACCATCAAGCCGTGGTTTATGTTGATCTTGTTGTCAATCAGCGTCTTTAGAAACTTTCCGAGATGCTTGGTCCACATGCTGTTCTTAAGAAGAACAAAGCCCCTGAAAGGATATGACGATGCAAAATTAGGATAAGGGAGTGAACCATCATACCCACTTTTTTCGGTATTTGGCAAGGTTCGTTCGCGTAGTATTGTCCGCATAATCCACAATGTCGAACTGCCGGCCAAACACATTAATCTTGGAGCCAACAAAGAAGTCGCGTTGCGTCAGCTCTGGAATCTTGGTGCGACGCAAGAAGGTTCGCTTGTTGCGTTGGTCAAACTGGCAATGGATAGCATGTAAGCCGGAAGTACAAGCAGGCTACTCTGGTCAAGATGACTTACCACCTCTACCGCTTTGTCGGCCACATAGAAGGTGATTAGGAAGGTGCGTATTATTCCGGCTTCCGCGTGGTACCACTCGGCCAGGAAGGCAAGACGCCGTTCGTTCGTCGGAATCGTAGCTGGTTTCATCTCGATGCCTGGGCTCTGGTTCGATGGCTTGACATCAGTCCAAGTCCAGATTTTCCGAATGAAAACACTTCGACTGCTTTGCACTTTTAAGTTTGCTTCCTCTTCCCCGCGTTTCCACAGCAACAGTGCTGCCAACGCAACCAAAAAACCTATTGTGCGCGCATTTCAAAATTATAATGTGCATTAAGGTTTTTAAGCAAATGTACACATGGCGCATTACAAAACAAATCCTTTCAGGATTTTTAGAACAAAAACAGCTTCCAGGAATCGTCGAAACAAACAACGCAGATTATAAAAACAAACAAGTTGGATATAATTATATCCAAATTTTGGTGTACACGCATAGAAATGGTGTGTGCTGTTTTTGTTGTTGGCCTTCGTTCTTGAACTTCAGAGCCCTATTATGTGTTTAATCATTTGCATTAGGCATAATCCACTTATATATGTATGTTCATATTTGAAAGGTATTAATGTAATTTAGGGGAAACAGAGCTAGTAAAAACCAAGAGCAGCTTAGTTTCGAATGTTGACTGTGGCCAATTTGTAAACCCAATATCGTATTTTTATTCTTTTTAATTGTTCTTTTATTTGTTGCCTTTTTCATAATCTTGTAAGAATATTCAGTTCTTACGTAAAGGCGTTTTCTAGTTTAAGAGCTTTATTAAGTTACATCTAGTAAATAATAGAAATTACTATATTTCTATAAAAAATGTAACAATCGATTTAAATGATAATTAATAGACTACGTTATTTTCATTCCCTAGTATGAGAACATAGGAAAATAATCTTCCGCAAATGGTACTGGTATAGGAAACAACTTTCGGAAATCGGCTTTCCTTTTCGATAAAAACGTATTTCACTTTTAGGTTTTTAATTTTCTTTTATTGTAATTTCCTTTATTTACAGGAAACAAAAATAATAAATTGCAAACAGATTTTGCAATGAATTGGTTGTAGCTTTCCTCCGGTTGTTAATGTCTAGCGTAAAACTTATGTGTTTCCCTTGTCGGCGCTAATTCATCGTGTTCCTTGTTTTATTTTCTGTTAACATTGCTCCCCTGAATACGTATATTCATCTAAATTAAATGTGGTTTTCTTTTCGATTGGAATAGTGTATTATGTACGCATGCGTGACTGGATGTTTTGATGGGCGATGTAGCTGAGTGACTTTTTCTTGAGAGAGTGTATGGGAGAGGGAGTGTTGTGTTCGTGTTGACTTAATGGTATAAGCGCCTCGGCCAACGCTACGACTACGCCAAAATGCTAGACACCATCTAAGCAGCAGGCTTCTTCTTGTCGCCCTCGCCTCCCTCTTCTTCTTCCTCGTCATTTTGCGATAGGCTGGGGATGTTGTCATCCGAGTCCTCTTCCTCGTCGTCGACATTGAAGTCGTCGAACTTGTTGTTCCAGTCGCCACCAGGGCTGTTCAGGAAATTGCCAAACATGCCGTTGTCCTTGGCATCACCACCTGCGGAATAAAGAGGCACCCGATGTTGCATGGCGCATTCTATACATAAAACTGGGGTGTTCAAACTCACCCTCCTCATCGTCGGATTCATCGCGCCACTTAGCGAAGTTGGCTTTCAGGAAATGCAATTTGGTCTTATCCGTGGTCAGGGAGGACCAGTAGGGACCAGCCGCCTTCTTAGGTATTGTGAACTCCAGGCAGCGGCCAATATTCTTGCTGGTCACCTTCTCGGGATCCACCTCATGTAGAAAGTTTAGTGTGACCTCGTACTTCTTCGACGCATCCAGCACGTTAACGCCCTTGAAGGTGAAGCTGTTTTCCGTCACTCTGCGAGACAATTAGAATTAATGGATTAGTGGTTCACGGTCGGAATCAATAGCTACTACTAGCTGCACCTACTTGTGTTCGATGTCCTTGCACTCTACATCAATGATGACGTAGACCAAGTCATTGCGCTGAGCCCAGGAAACTGGAGGCGGAATGGAGCTGAAAAGAGCGCATAATTAGGTAAACACAAACATACTACTAGGGTGCGGGGTGGCCACCGGGTAGGGTGTGGGGTAGTCATGGCAGCCCGCGCCAACTTTTCTGGAAGCCCTCTGGACAGGCCAAGACCTATGCAAATGACGGTGGCTACCATTTGCATATATGTACGTCCGGCCGAAAGTCCATGCCGAAAATCCGTGAAGCCAGACATAACCTCAAATGCTGCTTCACCGATTTGGCCCAGAAATATCGCAATGCAGATGCGCACGAGACACGCCCACCACCAAAGCACCGCCATGACCAACGGCGGCCATGCGGAGCTCCTTTAACACGGAACGGAAAGTTTGTCGTCAGCGGCCAGTTAGACAGTCGAAAATGGACGCCGCCGCTGCTGCAAGAAAGCACGCGACGCACAAAGAAGCCACAAAAAGAAGTCCCGATAATAGCCGGGAATGGGCGAGCAGACTTTACTTACCCTGCTGTTGCCGACATTATGTTGTCACTTGTGAAACGCTGCTTAACAGTTTACGGAGCCGGGGCTATTGACTGACAGCCTGTTTTCGTTACAAAAAAGGCAATTCGGCTGAATAAAAATTGTCATGCACAAAAACTGAGCAGTGTGGCCGACTTCTCTTCTCCAGAGATATTAAAAAATTCCACTAACGTTTCCGATCAGTCGCCAACTGGTCACACTCGATTATCCACGGAGCGTGAGGGAGCGGGTCTCGATTAATATTCTTTTTGCCAGCCGCATTCTAAAAAGAGTTAAATGTAATTTAATCAGCTTTTTGGGAAAAAGTTTAAGCGGCTGCGTAAAAACCTCCTTAACATGGTTTCGATGTCTATTGGGAAAACTAGTTCAAGACTGGTTCTAGTTCTGAATTTCGCGCCATCCCTGAAGCGCAGAACGAACAGTAAACAAGAAAGGAAGCTAACTTCGGCATGCCGAAGTTTAAATACCCTTGCAGTAAGTAAGAAGAAGAAAAATCTT